>OZ018318.1:102250640-102433140 GCA_963969495.1 Ceratothoa steindachneri
GCCGTTGTATATATCAATGACATAGACACTAGTCTCGAAAGCTATGTTTCAAAGTTTGCTAGCAAAACGAAATTGGGAGGATAACCCCCCCCCCCCCTCCTTAGACAGGCTCAAAATCCAAAACGACATGAGTGCTGCGAAAAGAGGCAGATGCAATTTAATGGTGATAATAAAGTATTACATATCGGTACGAAACTTGAAGATGTTATCTATACAATGTCTGGACGAACGTTAAATACGTAACCACTGAAAAGGATCTTGGCTTGATCGTATGCAAGGACTTGAAAGTAGATAAGCAATGTGTTGAAGCCTGCAAAAGAGCAAGGAGGATCATTGTATTTATATTTAGAAACTTCTCATATAAATCGGAAGATACTGTAATTCCACTCTACAAATCGTTAGTTTGGTGTCATCTGGAATATGCGGAGCAGTTTATGTGACCTTATTTTCGGAAAGATATAAATGTTGGCCAGGGTGCAAAGACGTGCGACCAAGATGATTACAAGGCTCCACAATAAATCATCCGAAGAGCTTTAGAAAGCTCTAAATCTTCAGTGACTTGAGACAAAAAGATTAAGGGGAGAACATATCAAAGTTTATACGATACCGCAGGGTTTTGATAAAGTGAAAGTGGGTTCCTTTTCGAGTTGGACGTGTGCGAAAGAACGAGAAGTCACTCCTATGAATTGAAGAAGAGATTTGAGACAAATATATGTAGCTGATAAATACTTCATGCATAAATTGGTTAAATTTTGGAATCGTTTGCCTATTAACTACGAGTCATCATCTATAAATATATTTAAAAATCACTTGGAGTCCCGCTTTAAATGCATATGAATATTCTGAAGAAGGGCCGACCTAGAAATGGAATCCAGGGTCTTTTGCTGGCTCCATTCTCTTATAATTTTATTATTATCAGTCTTTGGTGCGTGAACCAATAATGATTATTTACACCTGTGTTTGGTTTTATCATTGATGTATCTGCATTCTGCACCCTTCAACCAATCCTCCTCATCTCAGCCAGGCCTGGAACCGATCATGGCAGAGAGTTTCAGAGGATTTAAATTTTCTAGAGTCTCTTGTGCAAGTATATAAAGGCAATTGGAGGGACTGCGTTACGGGTGGAGCTTGTTAATGACAAGGAACTTTGGGGGTTAGGGGTCACTTCAGATTCTTTGAGAAGTACCTGAAAATATAATCCTGTTAAGGTGATCACAAGTAATCAAGTTCGGTACTCCAGCAAATGTCTTTTTGTGACCCATTTTTCCTCTTGAACTCGAAGGTTCGATGAAACCGATGGTGATGTTACCGTTTGCTGAGCAAATTCTTCTTGAATTTCTACGAGTCTTATTTCAAATTATGAGAATTGCAAAGTCACTTCCGATTCTTTTGAATTACCTAAAATATGACTATCATTATTAACTTACCCTGTGACATTATTATAATTAATATGGTTAACTTATCATCCCTATGACATTATTATTATTAACTTATCATCCCTATGACATGATTATCATTATTAACTATTACCTTAGGAATATGATAGCATTATTATCATTATTAATTTATCGCCTCATGACACCATTATTATTATCTTACATATGAAAATCAACGAAAGAATCTCTACCATACCGTGTATGTGGAAAGGTTCTTAAAGAAGTGCTGTAGTTCGGAGAAGTGAACATCTTATCTGAAATAAGATGAAGAATTTGACATTGCTATTATAATATCTCGCATTTGACTGAATGACGGGCGGCCAACAAAGGTGGGCACAGTTAATTGCTAGAAATCTAACGGAAATTAACTCTAAAACGTTTATTATTATTTTTTTATTATAAAACAATACAAAATTGGGGGCGGGGTACACTAAAATCACCTTAAAAGCTGCTAAAAGTAAAAAGAATATAATATAAAATATAATATAAAAAATTGCCAAAATTAGAAAAAAACAAAAGATTTAGAAAACAGAAAACTTTTAAAGGATTAACGATTAATGGCTTCCACCTCTGCTGGTTAATATATTAAGAAAAACATAAAAGGCTGAATGACAAGATAATAATAATAATAATAATAATAATGTAATAATAATAATGTCATAGGGTAACGTTCTCCTTTGGCTGCCACACTTGTGTATGTCCGACTTGATAATAAAAAATGAATGCGATTTTTGCCTCACTCATGTTTATTATTGGCATCAGTCATGTTCGGCGCCCATTTTGGCGACGCTCGTATGCTAATTCCTCTAATCATAAATCTGTGACACTTGGAAGGGAACTAAATGTACCGAGCTAAAGTACCGTTCATAGTAATGAGTCCATTTCGACTACATCACCCTCTCGATTCCCACCCGTTTGGCTCTCTCCCATATCATTTTCACTTCCGCCACTCCCTCACTAAGCGAAGTTACCAGATACATCGCATACACCGCGTTCTTCACTGACAGACAAGGCGATACCAGAGGGTTTTTTCGCAGTACCTAATCGGCAGTGGACCACCAACGCCTCCTGGTAAACTTGGCAAAGAGTTTCTATTAAAATAGCGGTGTGTCAGACACGCTGATATCTCTCTGACACGAGTATATTCCCTTTCACACACGTGCGCACCATTACATATACTTGCTCTCAAACATCCTTCAACCGACCTTGTCGTGAAAGAGTGGGACGGTGGTGAATTTAGATTGCTTAGCGATGATTTCGAGAGGACCCCAAATCAGGGGCTTCTCAAGCCCGTTTTAATGATTTATGTAAAATTCTCTCTCTCTCTCCATATATATATATATATATATATATATATATATATATATATATATATATATATATATATATATATATATATATATTGTCCAAAAAACGTATAGATTTTTATAAAATTTATAACAGACGAACCCAATAATAACAATTTTTAACAGCCTCGTCTAGTTGTTTAGACTAAAGAGATACAAAATTGAAATAAATAACCTGCCTAGAGTTTCGTTTCGTTTCGCCAACCTTCCTTTATCCAGGCTGGTCCCGACCAGATAATGAAATCTACATAAAGGTCAGTATAACAATCGCTGGATCTACCCACTCCTGTACAGGGCTGAGCACAGCGCGTCTATCAATTGGAGGCTAGATCTCTATGTGTGCTGACGTTTGTGTCCGCTCATGCCGGGATTCGGGATCGAACCTAGTACCGCGACGTTGGGAGACAAACGCCGTATCCACTCGGCTAGCATGAGCTCTCGTGCCTAAAGTAAATATGGACATTCGTTTGCTTATGATTTAAGCAACAAAAATGGATATTAAACTCGTATTTTAAAGTTGAGAAGATAAAGGTTCAACAACACTGAAGAAACAATTTTTAAATATTTTCCAACTCTACTTACCATTTCAGCTATCTGTGAGAAATTCGAACTATATGGTACTGGGCGTCCAAAGATGAACAGATGTTAATACTTCTGATGAAATGCTACGGGTATTCAACCAATCACCAAGAAAATCAGCGAGACGACGTTTACTTGAAACAAGGAAAACGAAAGTGCCCACAGAACTCTGAACAATGCTAAATGGAAATCTTATATCCCAAGATTTTTAAAGCCTTGAAAGGGGATGATCCGAATGGCAGAATATATGTAGTTTTACGAGTCCTTTCGAGGAAAAAACAGATGATGGATATTTTGGAGACCAAATTGTGGTCTCATGAGATTGAATTTAGGTTGAATGCTATAAGTAATCCAAAAGATTGGTCGGGCCATTCTTTTTGGATGGTAGTTATCGGGTATATTTAGTTACCTCAAAATGTTCTTGGGAAACTGTTTTCATGCCATTCGAGTTATACAAACATGAGAACATTTAAGTTCTAGAAAGTAAGGCACCCCATTACCATCATGATGTCAAGAACTAGCTTGAAGAAACAGTTCATAATCGGTGGAAAGAAAGACGAGATCGTATCAAGTATCCACCACAATTACCAGATTTGAACCCACTCGAACTTTTTATGGTGTCATTTGAAAAAAAAAATAATAGTATACTGTAGAGGAACTACATGAGTTAAACAGACAATTAAAGAGTACATTTGAATAAACATGTAGAAATACCACTCTAGACGTATTTGTTGGTCTGCCATTCAGTGAATCAAGGAACACATTGGTTCAATGATCTGACTAGTCAATAATTCAAATGAACACTTAAGTGTTTAAGAACAAATTAAATTAGTATTTCGATGTTGTATATTGAACTTAGAAAAATCATCTGAATCCGTTAGTTATCATACTTACAGTGTTATACTAATTAAAATGTATACATGGTTAAGGGACACTCTATCTCTCTTTCTCTCTCTCTCTCTCTCTCTCTCTCTCTCTCTCTCTATATATATATATATATATATATATATATATATATATATATATATATATATATATATATATATATATATATATATATATATATATATATACCGATGAGGGAGTTGTTTCTTGGGAACCTAATTCGTAGGAGAAATATGAAGAGCCATGTGATCACCTCTAAACATTTATTTGCCGGATATTTCGGTCTTTAGCAATGACCATCTTCAGCGGATTGAACTCTAATACAAATACAAGAAATTTTAAGAATTAGATGACAAAATTGCAAAAATAGCACAAACAATTCAATATTAGTTATTATATGAAAAATAAGTAAGCTCAACAAGAGAGGTAACATAAGAACATAAGAACATAAGAAAAGAAGGAGACTGCAAAAGACCATTCATGGCCTACACTTGGCAGCTCCTGTTCCAATCAACACACAAAAGATTTCTTACCAGAGAAAAGTCATCAACATTGTCATCATTTACAAGAGTTTGTCAGATCTAATCTACAATATACATAAAATGCATCCAGAGGATTATGTCCATTCATGCACCCGCAAAATATAATCTCCCCAAATGAAACCAGAATGATAAGCAAGTAGTTAAATATAAGTTAATTTACGGATATATGATATTGAAAAATATGTTAAAAACAGTTGAATGCAAGGGATAAAGCGATCGATAAATACGAGTTTAACCAAGAAAGGAAAATTCAAAAATTGAAACTAAATTAAACAACAAATATGAATAATAGACATAAATCAAACTCAATAAGAATAAAAGAAATTTGTTTTTAAAGTAATACCCGAAAAAATTGTAAGAGCAGGGCGAACAATGAAAAATGAAAGGTAAGTAAAATCAAATAGCCAGGAATCCGAAAGGAAAACAAAAAGCAAAGCAAACAGTTCAATATAAGTTAAAATACAAATATATGATAGTGAAAAAAAATATATATATATATATATATGATGAAAAAACTCACAAAGTGGCACGTGCTGAAAGCATTATTTCAGGTAAATCGATAAAAAATGTACACCAGAAAAGAAAAGTTCTAGGCTAAACTAAGGAATATATCTTCATGAGAATTTACATACAAATAGAACGATATATTTAGTTAGGAAATCATTCGAATTGGACATCTGCCTTCACGACCTTCTCCAGGCGAGACCCGAACTGGTTGCATGACCTGGTTAGGGAGTTTTTGTCAATTTATAACCTTACCTTCTCAATGGTGTCCTTTAGAGATCCTAAAGTTTTGTGAGCAGCCTTGTTGATAGCTTTCTCGACAGCGCCCCACACAAAATAATCTAGGCGATTGCAGTCGAGAGAGCTGGACGCCCACAACTCTGGAGTTAGTTGTGTGGGACGCTGTTTAACAGCACTGCCTGTGTCTCCTTTGTTGTGTGTGTGGGAGAAGAGTCCTGCTGGAAAACATAAGGCTTTCCCGCGGCTACTAGGTCCATTCAAGGTTTGATTACCATCTTCAATACCTCATTGTACACGTCTACATTGACCCTGGGTCCGTATGTGAAGATGCGAGGAGGCATAACTTGTCCCTCACTGCTGACCTTGCCTAGAAGCATCAATGTGGCGAGAAATTTGCCTTGCATGACCGTAGGTATGTCGTTCTTCTTCTCAACATCGTCATGCTGCCCTTTCACTTTTTAAATGAGGTTACCCGCTTGGTCCGTTTGTGAGTCAATCCTTATGGTATTCGCTGCATTTCAAAGGTGGCCCATAAGCTACAAGGTCCATTTGTTGGTTGTTATACAAACCAGGTAGTAAATTTAGTTTCGATACATTTTTGGTCCATTTGATGTCAATTACTTACATAGATGATCCATACACTAGTCGGTTCATTTGCTGGTTGCTCTATTTGTCATACGGCCCAATTATTAATTGGTCTATTTGTTTTCGGTCGATTTGCAGCTACATATGCCCACTTGGTAGTCAGTCCATGTCCGAAGATTGTTCGTTTATTAGTATGTCCATTTTCTGGTAGGTTCATAAGTCAGCCAGTTCAGATGGTAATTAGTCCATTTTACAATCAGTCCATTTGTTGATCAGTGCATTTGGTAGTCGGTTCATTAGTTTGTCAGTCTATTTGCTGATCAGCCTGCCTCTTTGCTAGTTAGACCAGTATTTGGTTAGTTCATTTGCTGGTCAGTCTATTTTCTTATCGGTCTATTTTCTAGTCAGTCCATTTGCTTGCTATTCGGTTGTTGGTGAATCCGACCTATCAGCCTGATACATGATATGAACAGATGTAACCCTACTGCAATGTAAGACAATATATGTGTGTGTTTGTGTGCACGCGTGAGGCAACTGCATCATTTCTTCTCTTTACACTCAGTCTGTACACGACAGAAACCCGAGAGTCAGAGACGAACGTACGAATTCACACCCTCAGATCAAGAAATTCGCATGGTCAAAGCTCATTGGACATTGGACATATAAAGTGAGGAATATAGTAGAAGAGGGTTTTAGTAGGAGAAATAGTGGGGAAATAGGGGAAAATTATAGGAAAGTGAAAATGAAAAGAAGTATGAAAGACAGATCCCTTGGTGCTGATGCTAGAGGGTACGTTACCATCAAGTAACTAATTTATTCAAAGAGACCAAGTACTCAACCGGGAATGCTGGGGTCGGAAGGGTATATACAAAATATCCAGGAGAACAATTTCTTACCATACAGGAATGTGGTGAAAATGGGAGATGTGAAATATGCTACGCAAGTGACTGGAGTCACGTAGCTCTCCCCTGCAGACATAATTTAGAGAATCGAAAGGACCAGCGCCTTCGGGAGAGGTGCGCGACATTCATGGACCTTCCCTTCAACATTTCCACTTCTTCCAAATTAACAATTTTTTTACTAAACTCTTTTCAGTTGTTATGAAAGAACTTCCTCCTATCTATTTATCTATATACCTCTTTGTTTATTTCTCTATTTATTTATGTATATATATATATATATATATATATATATATATATATATATATATATATATATATATATATATATATATATATATATATATATATATATATATATATATATATATATATATAACAGTTTAAGCAAAGGAAAACCCTCTCAACTATGGTGATAAATTTGTTTCTACACTATGAAATCTGTATACAATTTAATGAATAGCAGTTTTTCTTTTGTATAAATATAAAATTGTATAACCAATTTTTCAATACTATGTAATTCATTTTACGAAATAAAAATGTTTGTCTGTATGTCTATTGACCACTTTGTTTATCCATATATTTATATATCTACATCTTTGTTTATCTATCTGTTTATATATGTACCTCTTTTTTATCTATCTATTTATTTATCTACATATTTTTTTATCTATCTATTTATCTATCTACCTTTTTATTTATATATCTATTTATATATACATCTTTTTTATCCTCTATTTATATATCTACGTCTTTGTTTATCTATTTCTTTATCTAGCTACTTCTTTGTTTGTATATATATTTATCTATCAACCTCTTTAGCTATCTAGCTCTCTACGCATCTAACCAACTATTTTCAGATAGATTATGGAAGAAATCCCTCTTTTTCTATATACCTATTTATCTCTGTATCTAGCTATATCCTACCTATCTTTCTACTGATCTAACAATGTATATATGTATTTATCTAGCTACTTGGGTGTATATGCTTGCTAATGAGACTTATGAATGGTAGTATTAACTTTTAAAAGTATTATGACTCACATTGAAAAAAATATTAATATTCTTTCACACTCCCCAAAATTACGGTCTTCGCAAATTTATTCCTCGGCGGCAAATTTAATTCGGTGCAAGATATGAATAATTTATGATTAAATAGAAGCCACAATTAATTCATTCACACCATAACAAAGTTTCCACTTTAACATTTTTACCTCCCCCCCAACCCCAACCCCCCGAAAATTTGAGCCAACTTTTTTCTCCAAAAATTCGGAGTAGACGTAGATGTGTGTACGTCTTTTTCGTTTAAATATGCAAGTGTTTGCCATTAATCAGGTGTTTATGTGCAATTTTATATAGGTTTAATTTCAAGTGTCTACTTTTAGCCGTAGATAGATATAGATTTGACATTTTGTGGTGATCGATGGGAGAACTTTTCGGGAGATTTGCGTTCTCCAGATTTAGCCTCACACAAGTGGAATGCATGTATTATGCATGATTTTAACTTCACCTAACTTCACCAATTTTTACGCACCGTTTTCAAAAAATTTCTAGCTGAGATTCTAGGTTGGTTTTTGATTTTGAGATGTGTATAATTTAAATAGAGAATATTCTCATTAACATTTGTTAAAGCATTTAAATACTTTTCTCTTCATCGACTCCCGAGTCTTTGTTTGGACATTAGCGAGTCAATAAAAAAATATATTTGCCAAGTTTAAACATTTAAATTTCAACATTCCCAATTCGAAAATTTCAACATTCATAATTTTGGAATTTCAACATTTCGAATTTCCAACTTTCCAAAGTAAAACAATTCAGCATTCCCAATTTCCGAATCTAAATAAATATTTTAAATTTCCATTATTCCCAAATTACAAAATTTCAACATTCATAATTTCCGAATTTGAACATTTTTAATTTCCATTATTTTCAATAAAAAATATCAACATTCTCAATTTCCTAAATTCCAAATTTCGAAATGTAGAATTTCCTAATTTTCAATTCTAAATTTTCCCATTTTTACATTTTAAAATTTAAAACATTTCTAATTTCTCAGTTTTAAAATTACGAAAGTGCACATTAATTATATACATTTCAACCTCCCAATTTTAGAATTTCAAGGTTACCAAATATCCCAATTTCCAAACGTCGAAATTCCAATATTCTCATTTTCCAATTTTAACACATCCTATTTGCAAATTCAACATTACCTCTTTCACAATTTCCGGATCCAAAATTTTTAATTCTCAAATTTTAACAATCCATGGGCAGGGATACCTTGATAAATTCCATGTTTGGTGTAACTCGATAAATTTAGCGCCCTGGTGATTGATAAATCCCACGGGCTTTGTCCCTCGATAAATTCCGAGGGCACATAACTCGATAAATTCCGCGGAAGAGGTAAATCAATAAATCTCGCGTCAGAGGTAACTCAATAAGTCCCGCAGTCGGGTAATTCGTTAAGTCAAGCGATCAATGTAGCACGAATTATCCCCGTTGACGGTAACTCGGTCAATTTGGGGACCGGGTAACTCGATATATCCCATGATGGAGTAAATAAAATAGGCAGATACAGGGCTAACTCGATAGATCCCTCAAACGGGATGAGTCGATAAATCCGCAGGGCAGGGCAACGAGAATAATCCTAAGAGCGATTAATTCGAAAAAACACTACGACCAGGTAACTTTATAAATCGAACGACAGCTAACTCGGCCAATTCCACGACCGGGTAACTAGATAAGTTCTGCGACCGCTGAACTCGATAAATCCCGATGCCGGGGAACTTGATCAATTCCGCGGTTGGGGTAACTAGATAAATCCCACATCCGGGTAACTCGATTAATTCTACGGGTGATATAACTAAAAAACTGAGCTCAATTAATTCAATAAATTCTGCTATTGGAGTAACTCGATAAATCTCACGATCGGATAACTCAAGGAATTCTGACGCCGGCTAATCCAACCAATTCTAAAGGTGAGAACTCGATAAATAATGAGCTGGTAAATCGATAAATCGTACGATCGGGTAACTCGAAAAATCCTGCGCTCCTGGTAACTAAATAAATCCCTCTTAATAGGTAATCAAATTAATCTTGATGCAGAGTAGCTCGATAAAACCCAGAATAGACTAACTCGATAAATCCAAAGGCCGTGTGTGAGGGAATTCCACGTGGAATTTCTTTGCCAGCGCGGAAGTTCCATGTGCTGGAGAAGATTCTGTTAGGCTTAAATTGGTAAGCCCACCCCCCATGCTTTTCACAAGCGGTAGCCTCAAACCGCGTCTACCACGATTCACCTTTACACGGGCTAGAATAGCCTCGACAAGAAGATTCAAGGCCATTCGAGAGTAGAGCTGTTTCCCACTACCCCCATCCCCCGCGTGGAGAGCCTCAGACATATATATTGCTCGTTTCCCATGAAACCGACACAGAGTTGAGAAGTCTCGCCCGGACCCCAAGAAAATTCCCCTAGTTCCAAGTCAGGTGCTAACAACAAAGCAAAGTGAAAGCTGAACAATTTTTGTGTATTGGAATTAGCCCCAGCCAGTGAGGTAATTCCATTTAACGATCGCTACCGAGTGATTTTTCCGACTTCTCTCGTCAACTCCTGTCGAAGCCCTCCTCGTTCGCCCCTCGTTTTCGGGTGGCCGAAATACTCTCCCCTGGACCGGACGTACCTCCCCCCCCCTTTTTTTGGAGAACCGTCATCACTTTAACATCCCGCTCAGAAGCTTCGAGCGGCCTCGCCTCACGCGCAGAATACATCCGTGAAGCCTTACCCTGATGTCTCACCCGGAATCTTCTGTAAGCCAGTCCCTCTCCCCCTCCAGTAACCCATTTGCGTTAATTCCCCCCATTTGAATAGTCTCCTCCTGTAACACCTTAAGTTTTAACTTCATAGTCTGATTCACAACTACAATTCCCCCCTCTCCCCTTTCGTTCATCTGCTTTAATTCTGCCCTTTTATTCTCTAAGGTAATTTTTTGCCCATCATTTCTCTCATTATTTTTATGTAAATAAAATTATATTTTTGTAAATGCCTCTTTAAATAACCTGAGCTTTGCCATTGCCCATAATATACCTGACCTCGTTGCACTCTTATCTAGTTGTTTCGCCCGTCGAAACTCGTGTCGTTCCGTCCCTTTTGTCGGCCTCCCTTGAAGTTATCGGTCCCTCCCCCCCCATAGATATAATATGGTATTGATATAATGTAATGTCATACCACGACATATATATTTATTAATATACATATTATATGAATTTGGTGTCAAGTGTGTTTGGGGTTTTGTCGAACCCGTGTCATTTTAATTTCGACATTAGAAGTTCCCTTGTTATTCACGTATATCCTTTTTATTTTAATTTTTGTATTGTACTGGCAGAAGGCAAGTTTTAGGTTATTGAAGAGCAGTGGAACGTTAATCTATTTAGATTTTGTGTTAGACCCCAGGTAATTAATTTTTTTATTGTGTTTGAATTTTGGAGACTCTCCTGGTTATTAATCTAAAAGAGTTAAGGTCTTTGGTGTCCTAATTCCGGTAGGACCATTTTATTATTTATTTTCTCCGCTTAGAAACAGCAGAGGTAGGCAGCTGTATTAATTTTTTTTTTGGGGGGGGAACAAGGCCTTCACGAATATTCAAGTATTCGTTTCGCGTGGGTAGTGTCCTAGATCGTTCGCGTGGCAGTGTTTCCTCAGTTAACTACGTAACAATGTCATCATTCGAAAAATTTAAAAGTCAAGGTGAAATGTTAGGTCTTTCGGGCAAAGACTGTTAAATTACGTACATGAAGAAGAGAGGAACGAACGGGTAGAGCGAAGGGAAGAGGAACTAAGAAAAACGGAGGAGAACAAAGTGAAAACGGAGATGGAGAACAAACTGAAGATGGAGATAAAGATGGAGATGGAGAAGAACAAAATGGAGGAGAACAAACTGAAGATGGAGATGGAGGAGAACAAACTGATGATGGAGATAGAATAACGTGAACAAATTAGGCAGCATGAGCTGGAAATGAGCCGAACTCAAATGGATTCTCAGTCCATCGGTTCCCTGGCTGAAATTCCCCAAACTCCTTCAGTCCATCTTCCCGCTTCTAATGATTGAGAGGACTTTGGGTCATTTTTGACCCATTTTGAGAGAATCTTTCAGATCAATAGATGGGATCTCGAATATGATGGCGTCGCTCGCTTACTTCCCCTCCTAAATGCCAAGTTAAGGGATATCTTCGTATCCCTTCATCCGGAAGCAACTTTGGACTATTCCACGTTAAAGTCCGAATTGTTAGCCGCTGTTCATATGAATAGCGAATTCTACCGCTCCCGATTCCGCCAGGAAGGGATCCGCCCTGGCCAAACATTTCGACAACAGGAGTACATCCTCCAAAGACACCTTCAATATTGGCTGGATGCGTGCAAGATTCCTCAGGTCTACGAGTCACTTCTGGACTTCTTCCTTAGGGATTAGCTTTTAGCTGCTGTGGCTTCCGAAATTCGCGCCTTCATTAAGGATAAACGTTGCGCCACTTTCAGGGAGTGCTTGGTCGAGGCCGATGTCTACGCGGGTAGTCACAATTTATACCCTAAGGATGTTAAAAAGGCTCCCCAATCGCCCCCCAAAACTAAATTTTATGGCCCAAGATTTACCAAAGTTCCTAGTCCCTCGAAACCAAGAAACTTCTATCCATCGGAACACCGAGACGTTAAGCCCCTAGTTTCTTCGCCTCCGGTTGTGTCGTACCAAAAGAACCCGATCGTCTGCTACACCTGCGGAGTTCACGGCCATTACCACCTGAACTGTCCTCAAAACTCCCAATTCGCAAACTCTCAATCCCACCAAGTGCACCAAATTTGGGCCGCCCCTGATCCTCCTCCGTCGCCTCAGGAGATTCCCGATCCTCCCTCGCCCACCAAAGACCCGGTCCATCAGGTAAACTTTCTCTTTAATGAGAACAACCCTGGTGGATTGAATTTCGAGAACGGAACTGTGAACGGTCGCCGAGTATCCACCCTCGTCCGTGACACCGGGTGCACCTGTATTATAGTGTCTGAGGACCTACTCCCTCCTGTTGGGCCCGACCACAAGAAATTTGCGGCGGTCCACGACTACCTTGGCCGGGCCAGTCGTTTCCCAGTAATTCGTTGTCACATCGAGTGTGACTATATGTCCGATTGGGCCGAAGTGGTGCGACCCCAATCCAGTTTTGTTCGGTCAGAACCCCGTAATTCACGACCATCCCGTGGCCCAGCCCGTGATTACCCGTATACAGGCAGCCCAGGAATCCCGTGCACCTGTTCCACTGGAAATCCCTATCGACCCGGAGTTCCAAGCCCTCCGGAGCGACAAGTCTTCCCGCTCCCAGAAGGAGTGCGCAACTCTCTACCTCCTTTGGGAGAAAACTAAAGCCCTCGAGCGTGAGTCCACCCGAGGTAACAAACGAGTGTCGTATCCCGTGAAGAAGGACTTATTGAGAGGTACAAGACCTAATTGGACCTTATGTCACGAGAACGAAAATTCAAGGGTGGCACGGAAGTGCTGGTGCTACTTCCCACGGGAAGCAACAAACTCCTTAGCTAGTGAAAGGGACCCTGCCCCGACTTCAAGGCTAGAGGACCCGTGGATTACATCATCCATACTCCGGCGGGAGCGAAGGTTTTCCACGTGAATTTTATATATATTATCTCATTAGTGTTCCTAATTATGATTTTTGGGGGGTCCACTAAATTGTTTAGTCTTTAGTCCCATATTTATGCCTCCATTTAATTGTATCCTTTTTTAGTTCCACTGAAATGTCGCCAATGTTCTCCTGTGATTTTTATTTTTTTTGTTTAAAATTGTACTAGTTAAATCCTTTAGAATTGACCTGTTTAAGGCTTATGTCCGTAAATTTCCCGCTGAGCTCATATTTACGGGTTTTTTTGTGTGTACACCTGTCGTAGGAGGTCAGAATTTCCCTAGGACCCTTGATAATTCTAGTTTGACGGGTGGGATGATCCTTTCCCACGCAACTGCTCTGTAAAGCATCATCTTTCAGTTGGGAGATGTGTGAGGGAATTCCACGTGGAATTTCTTTGCCAGCGCGGAAGTTCCATGTGCTGGAGAAGATTCTGTTAGGCTTAAATTGGTAAGCCTAACCCTCCCCCCCCCCTCCTTCCACAAGCGGTAGCCTCAAACCGCGTCCACCCCGATTCACCTTTACACGGGCTAGAATAGCCTCGGCAAGAAGATTCGAGGCCATTCGAGAGTAGAGCTGTTTCCCATAACCCCCCCCCCTCTCTGGAGAGCCTCAGACATATATATTGCTCGTTTCCCATGAAACCGACACAGAGTTGAGAAGTCTCGCCCAGACCCCAAGAAAATTCTCCTAGTTCCAAGTCAGGTGCTAACAACAAAGCAAAGTGACAGCTGAAATATTTTTGTGTATTGGAATTAGCCCCAGCCAGTGAGGTAATTCCATTTAACGATTGCTACCGAGTGATTTTTCTGACTTCTCTCGTCAACTCCTGTCGAAGCCCTCCTCGTTCGCCCCTCGTTTTGGGGTAGCCTAAATGCTCTCCCCTGGACCAAACGTACCTCCCCGCACTTTTTTTGGAGAACCGTCATCACTTTAACATCCCGCTCAGAAGCTTCGAGCGGCCTCGCCTCACGCGCAGAATACATCCTTGAAGCCTTACCCTGATGTCTCACCCAGAATCTGCTGTAAGCCAATCCCTCTCCGCCTCTAGTAACCCATTTGCATTAATTCTCCCCATTTGAATAGTCTCCTCCCATAACACCTTAAGTTTTAACTTCATAGTCTGATTCACAACTACAATTCCCCCCCTCTCCCCTTTCGTTCATCTGCTGTAATTCTGCCCTTTTATTCTCTAAGGTAATTTTTGCCCATCATTTTTCTCATTATTTTTATGTAAATAAAATTATATTTTTGTAAATGCCTCTTTAAATATCCTTGAGCTTTGCCATTGCCCATAATATTCCTGACCGCGTTAGACTATTATCTAGTTGTTTCGCCCGTCGAAACTCGTGGCGTTCCGTCCCTTTTGTTGGCTCGCCTTGAAGTTATCGGTCTCTCCCCCCATAGATATAATATGGTATTGATATAATGTAATGTCATACCACGACACCGTGTAACTCAAGAACTTCCCTGCTCGACTTACTCAATAAAAACCCAAGACCCGGTGACTCAATTTATTCCATCAACAGGTAACTCGATAAATCCCTTGACCGTATAACTCGATAAATTCCATGCCTGGTAACTCAATAATTCCCGCGACCGACTAAGTTGATCAATCGCATGAACAGTTAAATCGATATATCCCACGCCCGGTTAACTCGATAAATCCATTCACCGAGTAACTCTAGTCATCCTAAAAGTGGACAACTCGATAATTCCCACCACATAGTAACTCGATAACTCCCACGACCGGTTAACTCGATAAAATCCGCGGTCGGGCAAATCGATAAATCATGCATCCGGAGTAATTCTATTTAATTCGCGCGTTTGGAGTAACTCAATTAATTCTGCGGGTGGAGTAACTCGATAGATATAGGCTGGGTAAGTCGATAACCCGACTACCGGGTAACTCGATAAACCCACTACCCAGTAACTCGATAAATCACACGATCATGGTTACTCGATTTATCTCACTGCCGGGTAGCTCGATAAATTTAACTGGTTTGGTACTTGACCAATCCCACGATTGGGTAACTCGATAACTCATAAGAGTGGCTAACTCGATAAATCCTACGATCATGGTTACTCGATTTATCCCACTTCCGGGTAACTCGATAAATCACACGACAGGTGTAACTCAATAATCATTTTGTGGGTTGAGAATATAAAAAAAGACGAAAAGAAATAAGTTGGCAACCATGCAGCCACACACACACACATACACACACACACTGTCGTAGAATGGACTCTCGACAATATACCATATATAACTATTCGTTGATGGAACTTCTTTAATTATCTTTAGAGTGCGTTAATGTCTGGCGGCCGATATTATGTATCTTCGATATGCTTAAGAAGTGGGACTGAGCTCAAGGATAATAATATTGCTATCATTAATAAAATAGAGTTTTATTAATAATAACTATCAACAAACACAAGAGGGAAAATATTGACATAAACAGAGAATGGAAAGGGTCGTCGGGGCTCGGGCTAATCCAAGGATTAAAGGATCTAAAAAGGTAAAACAAATATAGAGTTAAAGAGATGGGATGGTTCGCTAAACCATTTAAAGCACAGGATAGAATTGACAAAAGGGTTCAATACTCAAAGGTAACGTTTGGCTTACGTAACTTTATACAAGTGGTGCAGTGGAAGGCAACGTGAAGGAATTTTCGGTCCGCTGGCGAGTTCCAGCCGAAGGGGGGCAATAAGATGATCCTGAAGTGGCGTCTTGGGAATGAGAACCGTTTCTCGACGAACGGCTTGAAGAACAATAGCTCTTCTACGTTGTTCTCTTCTGAACAACCGGGGGGGGGTGAGAACCGTCTCTTGTTTACGGGCTCAAGAACAATGGCTGTTCTAATGTTGTTCTCCTCTGAACAACATGGGGGAAGGGTGAGAACCGTTTCTTGGCGAAGGGCTCAAAAGAACAATGGCTGTTCTAATGTTGTTCTCTTCTAAACAACAGGGGGGGGGGAGAACCGTCTCTTGTCTACGGGCTCAAGAACAATGGCTGTTCTAATGTTATTCTCCTCTGAACAACAAGGGGGAAGGGTGATAACCGTTTCTTGGCCAAGGGCTCAAAAGAACAATGGCTGTTCTACGTTGTTCTCTTCCTGAACAACGAGGGGGAAGCCTTGAGGACTTGGCGTCACGAAAGGCTCGAACCTTTGGCACTCAAGGGATATTGTCCTCCTTCTGGACAAGTGATGGTGAATCTCGAGGTCGAGGTCCCTTGGCGCACAAAGGGAGAGAGGGTCGTGGTGATGTTTCGCGACGAAAATCTGGATCTCCAATCTGATCTTAGTGGTAAAGTTTCCATCTAAATAGTCGAGACACTCCCTTGGCGTGGGGGGACAATGGAGTGGGAGCTTCGGGGGAATGCACAGCCGAGGCTGGAAACAATGCCTTATCTGCCCATAAGCCTAACTCAATCTGGCGAGGTCGGCGTATGGGGGCGAACGGGGGGACGATAACCTCCTTGTTTAAACATTGACATCCGGTGGCTGCGATAAGACGCCAAGCTTCAAAGCGAAGATGCACGTGGGAGTATCGTGGTTTTAAATAATATGTGATAGGAGTTGAAACTAACGCTGCCTCAACCCGTTCTATCACACACACACTTCAACCATCCACCCATTCTCTCCGTCCTAACCATTTCTCTAACACCAAACCAACGAAGGTGTGGCGAAGATATATAACTGCAGATCCTCTGGCGGTCATTGAGGCTAGTAAGGCACGCAATCTTACGGATGTCAGCTGCAGCATGTCATTTACTTGTCATTCCTCCACGATTCAGATGTAGCAGGGACTCTAGCCTTGTTACACCACCCACTAAGTTTCTGGTTCCACCGAACCCGTAGACTGCGTGGTCAGCTCATCGAGGTATTCAAAATACTTCGAGGGTTCGAAAATGTTGACTACCGGGATATTTTCACACTGAGTGAGTACAGAACGCGCAATCACGGCTTCAAACTTGAACTGAAGCGTTACAACCGCAATCTGTGTGGACATTTTTTCACCTACAGTATCTGCGGTAAGTGGAACGCACTTCCAGTGGAAGTTGTCAACAGTGAATCTGTTGAACAGTTCAAGTCAAGACTAGACAAAGTCTTGAAAAGTGGCCGTTTAGGGAGGCAAAACAATTGAGCAGCCATGTGCCCGCTCGATTGCTAGTCCAAAGGTACCCTCCTTGAATGGACCGTAAGGTCTCCTAGGGTACTTTCTTTCCTTGTAACTCCTTGTAACTCTCTTCAACATTTACTTTGTCGTTCCGATTTCACTTTTACTCTTCGGTGTTTCCTTATGGCTGTCTCTCTCCCAACAAACCCTTAAAACCATTCACACCCAAACCCAAATACCCATAAGTACACACATTCATACCCAAACCCGAATACCTTTAAGTACACACCTTCACAACCAAACCTAAATACCCATAAGTACACACATTCATACACAAACCCCCAAAACCATAAGTATACACATTCACACCCAAACCCAAATACCCATAAGTACACACATTCACACCCAAACCCAAATACCCATAAGTACACACATTCACACCCAAACGTAAATATCCATAAGTATACACAACCAAACCCAAATACCCATAAGTACAGACATTCACACCCAAACCAAAATACCCATAAGTACACACATTCATACCCAAATCCAAATACTCATAAGTACACACATTCACACCCAAACCCAAATACCCATAAGTATACACAACCAAACCCCAAAAAACATAAGTATAGACTTTCACACCCAAATCCAAATACCCATAAGTACACACATTCACACCCCAACCCAAATACCCATAAGTACACACATTCATACCCAAACCCAAATACCTATAAGTACACACCTTCACAACCAAACTCAAATACTCATAAGTACACACATTCCCACACAAACCCAAATACCCATAAGTACACACATTTACACCCAAACCCAAATACCCATAAGTACACACATTCACAACAAACCAAAATACACATAAGTACACCCCTTCACAACCAAACCCAAATACCCATAAGTACACTCATTCCCACCCAAACCCAAATACCCATAAGTACACACATTTACACCCAAACCCAAATACCCATAAGTACACACATTCACACCCAAACCCAAATACCCATATATGCACACATTCACACCCAAACCCAAATACCCATAAGTACACACATTCATACTCAAACCCAAATACCCATAAGTACACACCTTCACATCCAAACCCAAATACCCATAAGTACTCACATTCACAATCAAACCAGCAATAAACGAACAAGTTTCGATCACGATCAGAGTCTCGGATAATAAAATTGGATCCTTCACTGTGGAATTCCACCGAGGCCGTTTTTACCACCTCCGATCGGACTGATAATGGCAAACGACCGATCCCTGAAATTCCGCAATCCAAGTCTAAAGGGATCTGGGAGTAAGAGGAAAAAAAGGGAATGAATGAAGATGTTAGACGCAGCCGTCGGGAGCAAACTCAACAATTATTGCTTGGGAGCGTCTTGGGATAAGGAGATAAGGCACGAACTAGGCTAAGAGAATGTTTCCGTACCTCTTTCTGTGAGTCGGTCTATTTCGCTATCTGAGATTGTCTTTGGTTCTATCTATCTGTCTGTCCGTCGCTAGATATGGCAAGACTTATCTAATCGAATGCGTTCACTGTCTGTCTTTGTCTGGGAATCGGACCATTTCGGTATCTCAGATTTTCTGTAGTTCTATCTAACTGCTTTGCTAAATAGGACAGGAACTTGGCTGATAGAATGTATAGCTTTTTGTCTGTCTATCTATGCCTGGGGTTGGTCTACTTGGCTTGTCCCCCATTTTCTGTGGTTTTCTCTATCTATCATTTGCTTTGGGAGGAATATGTCTACTTCTTTCTGGCTCTGTCTATTCCGCTGTTTCTGATAATTTTTGTTGCCCTCTCATTTTATATTTTACTTTTATATAATTATAATTGATAAAGAATTATTTTAACTTTTTAAGATCTAGGCAATGCATTTTACGTAATAAAAAGCTTTCTATATATCTACCTATCGATCTAACCATTTATTTAGTACATATCTATAATGTATACTTTGAGTATGGTATGATCTTTTTTCCTAGTGTACTCGTATAATGCGATACTGTATAAAATGCATTATATACAGGCGAATTCTACTGAACAAGGTCCCCTGACCAAAAATTCACGTGCTCTCACTTATTCTGATTTATGACCTTACGACCTTCAAAATTTTCAATAATTCCCAGACTAACTTTGAGAGGACCTTGGCAATTATATCATTCGAAAGAGAATGTAAAACAACATAAGGGTTTCAAATTCCGTTAGAATCGGCCGAAGGGTTATGATGTTATTGTCAAAACGAAATAATTCATGGGCTAACTTGGGGAGGAGTTTGTAAATTATATAATTCGAAAGTGGATGAAAAACAACATAAGGGTTTCAAATTTCATTAGAATCGGACAAATAGTTACAATGTTATTAAAAAAAACGCAAAACGTGGACCGACTGACGACCAGCATTGTGAGATGTAGAGTTGCCCGCGACTAGACTCGCACGCGACTAAAAACGGCATAAATTTTAATGCCACCAGTATTTAATGCCTCTACATTCAAGAAAATTCATTGCTAGAACAATCTAGGAGGGTCTCTCTATTCTTGGTCTAGAGTGGACCTTCTCAAGCTGTGACTAATGAAGGCAGTTGTAACTTCGTTCTTTTTATCTCAATGGATATAGAAGGCGGAGGGAGATTAATGTATTTATTATACAAAGTACAATAACAACAAACAAATTAATTAACCCCATAAAGACAGGTAGAGATAAAATGATTGTTGCATTAATAGTTACAGATTGAAAGGGTTAATGCAGTGTTAAATCCACACAGTTAAGGTTCTCCCCACGTCAAAAGTAAACAAAATAAAATTAAATACAATATATATATACAAAATTGAACTGCTCAGATAAAGAGATCTATGTAACTTAAGTTTGTAACTTCGTTCTTTTTATCTCAATGGATATAGAAGGCGGAGGGAGATTAATGTATTTATTATACAAAGTACAATAACAACAAACAAATTAATTAACCCCATAAAGACAGGTAGAGATAAAATGATTGTTGCATTAATAGTTACAGATTGAAAGGGTTAATGCAGTGTTAAATCCACACAGTTAAGGTTCTCCCCACGTCAAAAGTAAACAAAATAAAATTAAATACAATATATATATACAAAATTGAACTGCTCAGATAAAGAGATCTATGTAACTTAAGTTAACCGCACGTGGCTATAGGAAACGACGGGAGGAACTAATCAGGGTGAATAAATTGGATTAATAACGAACATGAGTGTCGAAGATAAATGGTAGACAGGCGAAGAAAATTGCGTTGAACGAAGAGGTTGGGAGAAAAGGATCATCGAAATCCAAGGAGATGAGTGAAGAATTTTCAGAGGATAAATGTTAAGACCGCAAACCTTGCCAGAGTGAAAGAGTGTGGCGTAGCACTGTTTTTAAATAAGGGAACACATTCCGTGAATAAAGTTTTGTTTCCACTGGATTGATAGAGAGAGTGTTACAAGGAGAAGTTTGAAGGAAAGGCAGTAAGTACTTCGATGGTTCTTGCGAACCATACCGAGGAAGCACCGTATGGAAGGCCTAACAGAATAAGTATGAGGGAAAGTATAGCAAAATATGAAGGCTTTTCCCTCGCAATTCGTGGGTATGGAAATATTCTTACAGTAATCTGTCCAGCCGAGACTCAAACTGTTCTACTGATGAACTGTTCACCACCTAGGCTAGAAGATGGTTCCATCTGTCACAGATATTGTATGAGAAAAAGTTCCCCCAAACGCTACTCCTAAATTCGGGTAAATTAACTTGTAACCATGGTTGCGCATAGGATTTATGTTCAAGGTGAACAACTTCCTGTATTCCACGTTTTCTAATCCCCTTATAATGTTATAAGTTTCGATAATCTGGCCACATATACGGCGTACCTCTCAGGAGAACAGCCCCAATTCTCGTAGCCGGCCTTGCTATCCTTTGTGCCTAAGGTACAGGATTAGTTTGGTGTCCCTGGCCTGAACTCTTTCTATCCATTCAATGTATTTACGCATTGTTTGTGACCAGAATGGTGCAGATTACTGAAAATGCGACAGGAAAAGAGTGTTGTACAGGGTGAGTACAATTTATTGTTTCAAGAACGAAATTGTCTCTTTATGTACCCTAACACTCTCTGGTTCCTTTTCTCTACTTCGGCGCACTGACTAAAGAACTTTAAGTCGCTACTTCTCGCACGCATAAATCATTTTATAGTTCAGTTGCCTCCAAAGGTTTACCTAACAAGTAATAATCTTCCCGAGGGTTGGAGTGACTGATGAGAATTACCTTGCACTTGTCAAGTTTAAATGACATCTGCCACATCTCGCCGACTAATTTGGCATCGTCCGCGAACTTTGCTATCATGCATGAACAGCAGTGGACCGAAAACGGAGCCCTGGTGGACCCCGCTGGTCCCTGGGGACCCCTTCGAGGCTTCCCCTCTGACCTTCACACGGAGCCTCAGATTCGTCAAACAGTTATCATTCCAGTCGACTACCTTCCCAGTAATGGCGACGGCGTGGACTTTGCACATTAACCTGTGGTTAAGCTTTTTGAAAGTCTAGGTATAAGATGTCCACAGGCCGAACTCGGTCCTGCAGCAAGGAGTGTTGGAACTTCACCGATAACCTGACGAAGGCTTGTGGAAAGGAAACCATCTGTACCTAGAGAATTATACTAGTTCAGATTCCCTAATCTGGGCGCCACTTCATCGTTATCTACCCCTATTTGGTATAGGTTGTTCCATTCTTCGAGGTAAACCACCAGCCTCGTACCCGGATCGTCTACCTCCCTCGTAAATACGGAGGCGAAATATTCCTTCAACACGTTGACGATGTCATGGTCCGATTCCTCGCCGTCTCTCAGCCGAAATATGCGATTGGGACCGGTTTGTAGTTGTTGAGATGGAGGAAGAATTCTTCCGGGTTCTCCTTGCAGAGGGACGCGCCCCGAAGTTTCTTACAGCGTTTAGCTCACCGCACCAGTTTTTTTACTTTCCTGTAATTCTCTCTGTACTTGGCAATGTGTATTCGCCGCTATTGCTGACTTTTCAAATGATGTAGGCCTGTTTTCTAATAAGAATTGCCGAAAGAGAGAGAGAGAGAAAGAGAGATTAAGAAAGAAAATGCATGCAACAACAGATCATTCGATCCTTACGAAGTTGCATGCAGACACGTAGCTAAGCTTAGTAAATTTCGCCGCCTTGGTCATTGGTGTTCCCTTATCTGATGGAGGGCAAAAAAAGAAAATAATACTCCCTTATAAAACTAGTCAGTCTTGGGTTTGAGGCAAAGCGTTTGTTTAGTTTGCGTTTAAACCGGTTTGTAGCTGTTGAGATGGAGGAAGAATTCTTCCGGGTTCTCTTGGGTTTGAGGCAAAGTATTTTATTTAGTTTGCGTTTAAACGAATCAAAGGTAGTGCAGTCAATGACTTTACAAGGAAGACCATTCCATAAATTGACTATTCGGTTGAAGATTTTTTTTAGACTCTTTAGAGTTAAACGATTTACTTAGAATTTTAGAACCCTTTCCCCGTGTGCAATTAGATAGGTCAATTATAAAGTACATATCCCAGTTCTTATTAACTATGCTTTTGACGATTTTCATTACTTGAATTAGTTCACCTCTTAGTTTAGGCTGGGTTAATGGGAAGAGATTTAATTCCTTAACACGGTCCTCGTATGCAGGCGCGGATCCAGGATGGGGGCAGGGGGCTGAAGCACCCCCCCTGAAATTTCATGCCTGTTTATGTTTATTTTTATTTTTTAAGCCATGCTTGTATTTTGCTATTCAGAAAAAGTTATGTAATAGTCTAGAATATATATAAAAAGTTCTTTAACCGTTACAATCGGATGTACCTTATATGATACATGCTTAAAATACAGGTAAATCTTAAAAGTAATTATTAAATTCAGTATTATACCTTAGCTGACGTCCGTAAACAACAATTCATAATTTTCTGTTGGAGGGGGAGAGGGATTCGGATCTGAGAGAGTTAGTGCTCATTACTGTGCGATATACTCTTATTTATAAAAAATATAATGTACAACAAATTTCAGTGTTAAGAAAAAAAACTAGATCTCATGTGCATTTTATTATAAGGCTGAGTGTTTTGAATTCGAATTTGATAACAAAAATTTCCCATCACGTAACATTTTCTTGTAAATGACCGATTTAATAATTATGCAATCGATAACGATTTCCACGATACCATAAATGTATTTCGCTCCCAAAGTGAGATTAAATGTGACCATTGTAACTAATTCATGAATATATAATGAACCAGCATGTTTGTTAGCATTATGTAATGTATTAACCTACATTTTAGTATTGACTTATTCGTTTGTAAGATGTTTCAGGTGCGGTCCTGCTTCAGATCCTAGCAGAAGTCAGCCAGCATAGCAGGGCTCCATTTTCCCTCATGCCTGTTTTCCAATGACGCTATATTTTGATGGAACCTCTCCCCATGTTCATCACTCACATCTCCTGCATTCTCTGGGAAGAAGGACAGATGAGAATGAAGAAAGTGTATCTTCAGTGACATATTGCATCCGAGATCTTGGTAGCACTTGATTAGGCTCTCCACTATACGCTCTCGTTGGGCCCCTTTGTGATTTCCAAGAAGGCCTTTCCATACATACTTGAATGTATGCCAGGCCGCTAGCTCAGTTTCATCCATTGTTGCCAGGATTTCCTCATCAGCTATATGTCGACGGATCTGAGGGCCTACGAATATGCCTTCTTTAATCTTGGTGTCACTTATTTTAGGGAAGATCGCTTTGAAGTACTGGAAACATGGCTTGTTATGTTGCAGTGCTTTGATAAATTGCTTCATTAGGTCTAGTTTTATATGCAGTGGTGGCCAATGATTTTCTCCTTCTTAACTACTGGTTCATGAATATTATGGCATCCATGCATCATAGTTTCCCTGAGAGGACCATTCTGAGCGCACATAATTTTCTGATCTGGCCCTACTGTCCCACTTGCAAAGGAAGCACATAAACTGGGTGAATCCAATTTGTATCCCATTAAGTAGGGCTACTACTTTAAAGTCCGCATAAATATCCCACTCATGCTCCTGAGTGAGCAAATGGAACTGAAGGCATGGTGTTCTCAATGTGCAACAGAACCGCTTTTATTCTGTAAAGGGATACATCTATGAATAACCTCCACTCATTTGGTTCATAGGTCAGCTCAAGGGCATTGAATAGACCTTTTATATCATTATAATAGGTCAAGTTGTTTTAAAAAGTTAAGAATTTCTGTAGATCTGCAGAACGCTTCCTAAATACTGTAATTCGAGCAAGTTCATCCAACAGGTCCCATTGTTGCAGACGTGAGGCCAGGAGTTCACTCTGTTGCTTGGTAAGTGTTAGATCACGAACTAGATCATTGAGTTCTGATTGGGTGATGAGGTTCGGTCTCTTGTCAGATTCAAGCTGTGCCACATATGATGTATCTTGAGATTCTGAATCGTCTAAGTTGCTCGTGTCATCGCTTGGTAGTTCAGAGGGCGGTTGTGGTACAGGAATAGCACTTGAATGTCGAACTTGTCGAATAGTAGACTGAAGATCTGGATAGATGATAAGTTTCTTGCCTTTTCTGTTGCAACCTGGCGTGAAATAAAATAAAATCAAGCTAAAGCTGGATATTTCTGGCTGTGATCACTTGCAGGAATAGTGGAAGTACAACATAGGATATATTTTGATCTTTTTAATTTATCTATTTCTTGAAAATAAATTAAATAAAGGAAATAAAACGCATTTAATACTTACCTCTAATATCTGTTAAGCAGAAGTAGCAATCCTGCGAATGGTCCTTTGGCTCCCTCCAGACCATTGGTACACCAGACATGAGGCCAGGCCCTTTTCCTTTCACCCAGGCAGAAAGGGAACTTGTACACCTGACACAGCATATATGAAGTGTCCAGCGTTTGTCCTGGTCGCCCACTTTACATCCAAAGTACAGCTCATAAGGTTTCTTCACATGTTAGTCAACTGTCTTTTGTATCGCCTTAATGTAACTGATCCACATCTATAACAGAAACTGTCTGGGAAAATTTTGCATCCTCTAGGCATTTTATCTCTATCTCCTGTAAAGAAAAAACACTGTAGTATGTGAAAAATAATATAAATAGTAACAGCAACAAATATTAAACAAGAAAGTAAAAATAGGAAGCATTTATAAGAAGTTACAGAATTATGAAGCGTTACGTAAGAGTTACCAGGGATTTGGACCTATATAACTAAAAAAATATTGAGTATACTTTCATAAATTTCAAAGGTTAGGTTGACAAATACCTTAGGAAGACCACATTGAAATTATATCAAAATCCGTTTGTAACTTTTAGAGTTGTCCGTTTCGGCCCAATCCTGTTTGCATTCAATCCCTTCAATCCCATCAGTGTATTTATTGTAAGTAAGATGGTAATTTACGAGAAACTGGAGGGTCGCAAAAAGAGACGGTTGTTATATTCGTGATTTACTCAAAAAAATTACCCTTAGAAAAGGTTATTTTTATTTCCGTTTTTTTTAATGTTGTACAGTGTTATTAATGTTGTGTAAAATAACCATTATTAATCATCAATGCCCTTTTTTTAGACTACTCATTGGGTGGAATTCAAGTTAGCCCCCCCACAAAAATATTTTTAGCCTGCATCTGCCACTGCTCCTATGTCTTGTTTTTTTTAGACTAGCTATCATTTATCTATACTTTGAATCCGTTATAGCTTGTTTATATCTTTTTATTCGTAAGGGTACCAGGCTTGAACACAATGTTCCAGAAGAAACGAGACTAAAAATTGTAGAGAGTAAGAATTACTCGTTTCGATTTTTACTCGAATGACTTTCCTATACTGCCAATTATTTTGTTCGAATTCTTAGAGAGAAATAGAGAGATAGCTAGAGAGAGAGAGAAATAAGGAGAAAGAGAGGGAGAGGGAGAGGGAGAGAGAAGTAAGGATGAAGATGGAGATAGAGACAGTGAGAAGAAGAAGAGAGAGAGAGAAAGAGAAAGAAAGATAGATAGAGAGAGAGAGAGAGAGAAAGAAAGATTAAGATAGATAGATAGATAGACATATTTTTATTTCGAAAAATGAATTGCATAGTACTGAAAATGATTATGTAATTTTAGATTTATAAAAAACTGATATACACAATATAATCGTTTTACAGGTTTCATAGTTAAGAAACATATTTATCACCATAGTTGAGAAGGTTTTCCTCCTTTGCTTGAACTGTTTATATATATATATATATATATATATATATATATATATATATATATATATATATATATATATATATATATATATATATATATATATATAATTACATATTGTTATTACATGACATTAAAATAAATACCATTACGATAACATTACAATAAATATGCAAAAACATAATCACTAAACTCAATGGACATACAAATTAAATTCAATTTACATTACAGTGCTTTTGGATTTGGGAAATCACAAGAATACAGCGAAGCAAACGGCAAAAAAATATATAGTAATAATTTGTGGAGAAATCACATTTATCGAAGGGTTTCTTCCCTCGCTTGAACGAAATCGATTCTGGCATAAATCGCATCCTCATCATGTTCAAATAGGTCTTCAATGTTTTAGTATTTCCCATAGATAGATAGAGAAAGAGGGAAACAGAGGGCCGAAGAGAGAGGGAGAGAGATGGAGATGGAGGAAGAGTGAGAGTGGGAAGATAGGAAGAAATAGAAAGGGCGAGGGAGAGAGAGGATAATGTTTTGAGATGAAATAACTTAATGAGAAGGATAATGCCTTGCAGTCCCTTCTGAGGCAAACGTACCTTGAATTAGTCGAAAAAGAAGAAAATCTAGAGGCAGATGATGATTTAGTGGACCTGCGGCGAAAATCAATCAGATTTGGCCTCAGAAACCTTAATTATCGCTTGTGACATTGGTTTGACCTTCACATCTCTAAATTGGCCGATTTATGACCCCTATCCACTACGAGGTGCCACTTGGTGGTCAGCCCTTATCATATTTGAACTCAGTGACCTCAATTACTTTTGGTAGCATTGGTTTTAACTGGCTACATTGAGCCAGCGACTCGTTGAGAAGAGTAGATGAACACCACACGAGATTTGCGTGACCCATAGACCCGTTTGCTTCGCCGCAGTTAAATATTTACATTTTCAAATGTAGCCATTAATTTTTAAGTAAGGCGGTAAACCCTTCGGCGAAAAATGTTAATTGGACCCAATTTTTTCCCTCTTCGATTGACATCCGTTGCTAATGGAGCTAAATTTGAGTCTAAATGACGATCATATATGTAAATGTGATCCATGTACAATGTACATAGGAAGCATTAATAGAAATTAAGGAAAGATATTATTAATGAAATAAAGCAGTTGAACAACAAGGGTAAATTAAATAGAGTAAAAGGTAATTAATTTCATGACAGATTCGCTTCCAGCATTGTATTACCACCTTTTAGGTTATACTATATATATATATCTCTATACTTATACGGTCGTCCTGAGGTAAGTAGATGATATACATAATAGTGTATATGTGAGTATAAGTATACATATCTATGTGTCTACATAATTATATAAACATACTCTTATTTAGAAGCCAAAGGAATTCAGCCCCTAAAACAATTCTGGCATTTTTTTTTAATCATGTACTGCCTTTCCTACTGAATAAGAGGACCCTTAGATTGAAAGCCCTTTTCTTTGAAAGCATATTCCCTTGTAAAGAGGTAATCAACCCCTTCTTCCAGTCCTTCCAGGTCGCTAAGAATTTCCTTCCAAATAATAATCCTTTCCTCAACGAATCCTGTCCCTTAAATGGTAGATCCAGGATAAGCCTCCTTCGAGCGCGTGCGAAATGAATTGGAAAGCAACGCATCATTTGTACTTAAATGTTAAATTTAATTTAACTCCACCTAATTCTGAAAATTGGCATATAAAAGCGAAGGCATTTGTTGTAAAGGGTACTTTAGCTCAGAATTCTTCTCTAAAAGCTGACCACCTACCCATCTGGTCCCTTTCCATTGGTCGGAACCTCCTCAGTCAATGCAGAGCTCCTACTGCTTAACCACCAGCCGTGACCCAACTAAGTCATGCTTCAAGGAGACACTCTTAAGTGAGCCTCCCGTTCGTATCTCCAAGAACTGCGGCGCTAACTAGTACTGAATCACCAGGACTTTAAACAAATTACCAAGAACTTACGGACCTGTTTTATACTAGCGGTCTTACAAGGGAATATTTGACCACCGTCATCCATCGTCCTCCTTCGGTCGAAAACCCTTGTGGGATTCGATCTCGTATCCGGCGAAGAGAAGATCTCCTCTACCATATTCTCTCTCTGCCATCCCACTTATCAGCGGTTGGCACTTCTTTTAATAACACGAGCACCCGGAAAATCCCCGAAGTCACAAGAAGAAGACAACAGGAAGAACTCATCTCAAAGTAAAAAGTGTAACGAATTCAATTATTATTATTATTAAAGTTCCAAGCCACAACCCCAACTGGAAGAGCAAATAGCTATAAGCCCAAGGGCCCCAGCGGGGAAAGAAACCTGGTATGGAAAAAACGAAACAAAGATTAAGAAAAACATAATAAATAAATAGAAAATTAAAAAAAAAAAAAAAAAAAAAAAATTAAATGCTATAATGTTAAAAATATTATAATATTATATATGTGTGGATAATGAATAAAATATTAAAGTTATAAGTTTCTGTTAATTAAAAATGTATTAGCACCCACTTTAAATTTCTGAAGTTCCAAGGACTCAACAACAACACTAGGAAGTTCATTCCACAGTTTAGTTGTGTTAGGAATGAAACTTCTTGAAAACTGTGTTGTGTTGAATCTCATAGGCGTAAAGGCCCTACTATTGGCATTTAGTACACCTCTGGTAACTCGTTGAGGGGCATATAAATTGGGCAGATCGTGATGCAGTGGATGATCTGCATTGTTAAAAATTTTATATAAGATGCATAAGGAGCTTATTGCTCGCCTATGCCACAGATCAACTTTGAGGTCAGGAATTAAAAATTTTATTGCTCTCAAATTTTTATCTAATAAATTAAGACAAGAGTTGGCTGCCGAACTCCAAACAGGGGCGCAATATTCAAAACACGGAAGAATAAAAGCATTAAAACAATTTTTAAGAACAGTCTGCTCTCCAAATACTTTGTAAGATTTCCTCAAAATGCCAATTTTTTGAGCAATAGAGGAGGAAATAGATCGAATGTGATTCTCAAAAGTAAACCTAGAGTCAAGCATAACTCCAAGCAACTTAAAAGAATCACATATGGAGATGGGAATGTTATTTATTAAAAGATCTGGATGGGGAGGATCTAGTGTTCTGGATCTGCTAACAATCATACTCTGGGTTTTCTTTGCATTTAACTTCATGCCCCATGAAGTGCACCAAACATTTATCTTAGCCAGATCTCTATTTAAAGACTCTGCAACCGATGCTCTCAACTCAGGAGATGGGACTGGGGCTATTAGAGTAGCATCATCAGCATAGGCTATAAGTCTATTTTCCAGTCCAAACCACATATCATGGGTATATAAAATAAACAGTAGAGGACCAAGAACACTGCCTTGTGGTACACCAGATAGCACCTCTCTCTCATCACTAAAATTATTGTCAACATAAACCTTTTGATGTCGATTTGTTAAAAATTGTTCAATAATATTTAAAAATACACCACCTACTCCCAACTGCTTCAACTTAAATATCAGGGCCTTATGATTGACACGGTCAAATGCGGCACTGAAATCCAGGCCAACTAAGCGAACTTCTTGACCAGAGTCTAATGATTTTTGGACAATGGTAGAGACTGTGAGAAGTGCATCACAAGTGCTCAGACCCTTACGAAATCCAAACTGTAAAAAGGGAAACAGACGATTAAGCTCGGCAAATGTACTTAAACGTTTAGCTAGTAAACGTTCAAAAATCTTAGATAGAACAGGAGTTATAGAGATGGGCCTATATTCAGTAGGGTTAAAACTACCACTTGCACTTTTACATAGTGGAGTGATGTTACCAATTCTCCAACATTCGCAAAAACTACCACTCCTCGCCAGCTTCCGAAAATAACGGAAAGCTTGGGAGCCAAATACTCTGCAGTTTTCTTAAAGAATAAAGGGAATATACCATTTGGGTCAGTACCACCATAAGCATCCAGATCAAGAAGTAACTGTTTTACTTCACTTGAACGGAAAGCAATCTTGTTTAACCTTGGTTCAGGGAAACAAGTGTCAGGTAGAGTTAGATTCTCATTACTTTGTTTATTATCAAAAACATCAGCCAACAGTGTTGCCTTTTCTTCAGGACTAAGGGTAATGGAACCATCAGGTTTAAGAAGGGGTGGCATAGATGAATCATTCCCAAAAAGAGCAGACTTGAGAGTGGTCCAGAATTTGTGGGAATTTGCTGTGCGCTGAAGAGTTCCCTTTGTGGTAGTATTGAATTCAATGTAAAGATTCTCTGTTATTTGATAAAGCGAAGTACACTTAGGATCCCCCTAGTCGGGAAAAGCTTTAGTTACAAGGTTTAATACAGTTCGTCTTAATATATGCGTATCTTCAAATATTTCCTAAAAGCATAGTTAAATTCAGTTCAAAGGTAAACTAATATCTTTATTTTCGATGTCTGGCCATGTGACCATTTTTCAGTTCGTTCAATCACTGAAACAAAGTTTTATTCTCAATGCTTTTCAGATTTTTTAATACTTATATCAACTGGCCACAAAGACATCTCTCTTTAAGCGGGAGCGATTTCAATTCTTTAAGTCTGCTTAATAGGGTTTGTTTTTTAGCTCCGAAATGACCTTTGTAGCCATTCGTTGTACTCCTCCAATATAACGATATTCTTATTTTCAGGTAAGAAGACAAGAATTGAGCTGCATATTCCAGCTGAAGACGCCCGACTGATTTGACAGATGGAACTATTGTTTTATTCTTATATGAAAAAAATCTCAATTAAACCAATTATTTATTTGCTTGTTTAGCGATTTGGCACAGTATTTCGAAAAATTGAAATCGGTCGAAATTAATACACCGAGATCATGATCTTCAGACCTCTTTTCTGATCAATGACCACTGAACTTATAGACAACAATTTCCATTACGAGCTGATATATTTGCACTTGAGAGTTTTCTATACAACCGATTTCATTGCTATATTCCTTCTTTGCGTGAACCGTCCCTTTTTTACCGGTTCCATCCGTATGAGCTAATATATACCATTAGAGTAACGATCAAGTTTAGAATCCAAAATCTTCATTAAGAATTATTCATACCAACCTCCATTTAGTTAGAAACCATCACTTTGCAAAGTAGCACATTTTATTTATAGCTTCTCAAACAACAAAATTATCAGTTATCGACAAAGATCTCACAAAAGCTTTAAAAACGCCCGATCAGTTTACCACTCAAGTTTACAACAATGCAAATAGAACTTATCTACATAAGATAATTAGTATATATACAGTAACATTAAACTTATAAACCAGAAATTCGTTTTAATACAATATATAACTAGCCGGGTAAAATTACAGCTAAAAGGGCGAGATGATGTAACATTATAGCCATGAAAATCCATATCGATTGTGATAAACAATATGGTGAAAAGCAAAATGTCTTCGCGATTTATCAAATCAAAAGCCTCCCTAAAAATCCACACTTAGTTAAGATATCTCCCCTCAAACGACTGGCTTCGGTCTTTTAAAGTGTCCCACGCTTCTACTCCAGCATCTCATCTTATCGCCCAATCAACGTCCCATTTGTTCGACTTCTGGCACTTCTCGCCTTAAATGAATACGGATAATGAAAACATCATAATCCACAAAGAACATTGCGTGGGTGAGATGGTCTGTAGATGAATAATCAAAGTTTTCTGTATTAATAACACTAATAGATGTTAATTGCTCCAAGATAATACGATACTAAGACATTCAATACTCTTATTTTCTAACTGCCCGAGAAAGGTAAAGGAGGCAAATTGAAAACCCAGCTTTCATAATGTAAACAGGATTTTATATATATATCACATAGTTTGCCCTATCTTTCCGTCCTCTACTTCTCTCATTTTCCTTATTAAGCTTTCTTTGGTACATATAATATTCTCCTTAGCGTTTTTCCGGGTTGTGTTGCCCATTTTCCATTTTCCTTGGGCCTGTAAATATATATATATATATATATATATATATATATATATATATATATATATATATATATATAATCGTAAACACTTGGGATCTTTTAATTTACTTAAGAGCGTATATAGAGAGTTAAACCACGGGAAGAATAAAGAAGAAAAATAACAAAAGTCATGGGCGTTTAGTTTATTCAAACATCTTTAAGGGATTAACAATAGCTATTGAATGGCTCGTTGAAAAGATGTAAATAAAGACAAGCAAGGACTCTATGAAAGACAAACGCTAACGTGTTATAAGCAAAACAAATAACAATCGGTAAATGTCACTCTATAAAAAATACATGTTTATGTATATATACATATAGATAGAAAAGAAATTTATGACTTAGGACTAAAATCCAATATAGCAATGGAGTTTGCATATAAATTAACTTAAATTATTTGATTATGCATTTTTATTTTTTTTACTTTGATTCATTTTCCTTAACAGATGTAATTCTTAATACCCTTTTCAACATTATAAGATTTAGAAATAAATTTCAGAAAAGAATTGCAAGTCCTATTTTGCTCCTCGTGGAAGATATATGAATATAAGAAAGGGCTCTGGACCTGGGCCTCTGTTTTTTCCTTCCATTTTCCCAGCATTAGATCAATACATTCCATACAACCATACACCATTTCGTCCTCACTGCTACTCAGCGGTGTCGCGACCTTGCCAATCAGCAAGATCATAAGTTGCAATGAATGGATTCTTCCACAGGTCAAGCAAGAAAGCTAAACAAATGATTCATTCTCTTATCAATATTGTCTTATCAGAGACAATATGAGAAGATTATTTTCTTATCAAAGACACGTGGCTGGGAAGAATAATTATAGTAAATTACTGCCTCCTGGGAGCCGAATTTATAAAAGTTTATTATAAAGTTCTCTCTCTCTCTTTATCTATCTATCTATATATATATATTTATATATATATATATATATATATATATATATATATATATATATATATATATATATATATATATATATATATATATATATATATATATATATATATATATATTTATATATATATATATATATATATATATATATATATATATATATATATATATATATATATATATATATATATATATATATATATATATATATATATAAATATATATATATATATATATATATATATATATATATATATATATATATATATATATATATATATATATATATATATATATATATATATATATATATATATATATATATATATATATATGGAGGAGGGTGAGTCACTGCAGAGTGGACATCACTTTAGACTAACGCTGCTTCCTTAGTTTGGGTTTTTATAGCAAGAGTTCTCTACCAAACGTAGCCATAAATCCACTGAAATATTGCGCAGTTGCAGTGGGCCGCAAAGTTCATAACACACGGTTAAAAATGCAAGTTTACATTTAGTTAACGTAGGTTAATGAAATTTATAACGCACGTGGAACTTTATGTAATAAATACAATCAAACGATCAGGAAAGAAAAATGATGAACAGGAAAACTTTTTAAGGACAATAGTGAAATTTGACAACGCAAAAGTTTACAACTCTGTCCTCGAAGGACGGAGAGCTGCGCAAGTAAGAGGAAGAGGTTCCTTTTATATGGACACTAGATCTCTCTAACCTTGAGGTCCTCGTTATAAATTGGTGGCTCCGGATTGCCCCTTGAATTCCTTATAAGGAGATTTTTGAAATAGCCTCAACTTTCTTTAACGCAAGTGCAATCATGGATCACGACATCCCAACAACCACGTACCCCATCCAACACTAACCCCCATCAAGAGGAGTTTACATTCCTCTCAAAAGACAACAACTCACTTTCATGGGACGTTCAACATCCATGTCGCGCGACTATCGCAAGCTTAATCGTTTCATTCTCCTGTAAGTAACGCGAAGCCAATACTTTCCAGCTTATAGTCGCAGATATTGGTGCAAACCCCTTTTCTAATCGGCTCGCTAGATCTGTAAAGTGTGTGCGAACTTCGACGGTAAAATCTGGCATAACTGCAACAGCACTGGGAATCCAGCAACATCCTCAGGTCGGTCAATAAAAGACGATCAAATGATATATACAGCATTACTACCGCACAAGGGAGCTCACATTTTGCCGGAGACGTACTAGAGTTATCAGAGAACAAAGTCTGCTGACCAAATAGTCGCGTACCGTCACTTATTCTGATTTATGTCCTTACGACTTTGAAAACTTCCAATAATTCCCAGAGTAACCATGGGAGGACCTTGATAATTCTATCATTCGAAAGAGAATGTAAAACAACATAATGGTTTCAAATTTCGTTAGAATCGGCCGAATAGTTATGATGTTATTGCCAAAACAAAATAATTCACTGGCTAACCTTGGGTGACTTTGGCAATTATATTATATGGAAGGGAATATAAAACAATATAAGGGTTTCAAATTTCATTAGAATCAACCAAATAGTTATGATGTTATTGCAAAATAAACAAATTTCCGGGCAAACTTTAGGAGAACCTTAGCAATTATAGCATTCAAAAGAGAATTTAAAACAACAAAATGGGTTCAAATTTTGTTAGAATTGGTGAATTGTTACAATGTTATTAGAAGAAAAAGCAAAACGTGGACTGACCGACCGACCGACATAGTGAGATGTAGAGTCACCTGCGACTAAGAAGTCACAACTTTCTAAGAGTTTATTAAAAAGCAGAACTAAATTATTTTAAAATATGTTTTTTTTTTAATTAAAATGGCGGGACTTAACTTTTTGTCACACCTCATCTATGGAATTGGAAGGGCGAAAAAATGGTCACACCCTAATTGCATAGTTTAGAATAGTATAGCATAGCACATTATAGCATAGTATAACATTACATATTATTGAATAGTGGTACTTATCATATAGTATAACATGGCATAGTACATTATAGCATAACAGTATAGTAGAGCATAGCATAGAAAACAGAGTATAGTAAAGTATAATATAGTATATGTAATAAAGTATCTCCTAGCATAATATAGCTTAGCATAGCATATCCTAGTATAGCCTAGTATTGTCTAGAATAGTATAACATTTCATAGCATAGCCTAGTATAGTCTAGCTTACCATAGGATAGCCTACTATAGTATTACCTCAAATAACATAATAAAACCTAGCATAACATATACTAGCCTAGATTGCCTAACATAGTAAATCCTGCCTAGCCTAGCCTAGCAGAGTATAGACTAGCATAGATTGCCTAACATAGTAAATCCTGCCTAGCCTAGCTTAGCATATTATATCATAGCATAGTATAGCAAAATATAATAGAGTAGATTATGTAATAACATAGCCTACCATAGTATGGCCTAGCCTAGCAAAGGATAGCCTAGTCTAACCTAGCCAAGCCTAGCTTAGTATAACCAAGTCTAGCATATAATTCCCTATAATAGTCGAACTTACCATACCATACTCTAGCGTAGCTAGCATAGTATAGCCTAGCCTTACATAGTATAGTTTAGCCTGGCATAGTATGTCTTAGCCTAGACTAATCTAGCCTAGCCTAGCAGAGAATGTATAGTATGGCCTATCTTAGCCTAAAAACCATAGTAAATCCTAGCCTAACATAATCTAGTACAGCCTAGCATATAATGGATATTAAAGCTTACCATAATATAGCTTATCATAATATATCCTAGCCTAGAATATTATTGTATATCATAGCCTAACCTATTATAGTTAAGAATAGTTTAACATAGTATTGCTTAGCCTATCCTCGCATAGCCTAAGTAAACCTAGCCTTGCGAAGTCTAGCACCATATAGCCTATCTAGTATAGCTTACCTTACCCTAATCTAGCATAGTATAGTATAGTATAAGCATATAACTTAGCCTAGCATAGTATAAACTAGTCTAGCATAGTATACCCTAGCTTAGCATAGTATATCCTATCCTATTCTAGCATGGTATATTTTGGCATTTCACACCCAACCATAGTCTAGCCTAGCCTACCTTAGCCTATGCTAGTTCAGCATGGCACACTATAATCTAGCCTAGTCTAGCGTAGTATAGTCCAGCATAGCCTTGCATAGCATAGCATACCCTTTTTTTTAGCCCAGCCAAGTATATTGTAGGAGAATAGCATAATGCTCCCAAGTTTTGCCCACCTCCTTTCTGGGCGGGCCGCTGATCAACCCTTTCCCTTCCGACCCAATATCTGGTGGTCTTCAGCCGGAAGAAACCAAGAAACCGCCGGCCATTTCAGCTAACCACCGAGTTCCGTCCCGGACTGTTAATCGATAAATGGGAGCCCATCTTTGCTTCCGATAGTTGCTAGAAGTTTATAAAGGACGAAATGGAGTAGCTTGACATCTAATCTACTTCCGGCGCCCTGAGAACCTCTCCCGAGTTTCGAGTATAAAGACGAATTCTTTTAACCCTCAGTAGTAGAGCTTGCACAGCGTCTGTTAGGGCAGGAATTGCCATCTATCGGTGTAGTGGTAATTCGTCGAAGCGTCAAGTCTTCAGAGATGAGATCGGTCCCAGTTAGGGAGGCTCCTTATCCCGTTGGTCTGCAAGTCAATGCGGACCCAAGCTCGTACTCACGTGTAAGAGCCGAAGCTACAAACAGCCTCACTCTGGTTCCCTAAGCGAGAAAACTACATCTCGGCTTTTTTTCGTGACCCTACTCGTCGATAGGTCACTTCGCCCCCCCAACCCTCACAGAGGCACTCAAGATTCCTCAGAGTTCACGAGCGTGGGGCTCTCTGTAACAAGAAGCTTCCGTCACCGCCTTCTTCCACCAGAATCATGACGGAATTGTGGGATCAGGTCGGTCCCTGGAGAACCTACCTCATCGTGTCCACCCCTTATCTCACCATCTTCATTCACCAGCGCCACCCGAACATCAGGTTCCAAGGTAACCCTTCCCTGTCACATTCCCCGACTTCACCGCGCTTACCAGCATTACAAGTGTATAGGGATTTGTATGGTGAATAGTAATTTTCAAGCCAAGTGAGATATCCGAGATTCACTTATTAATTTATCTCTCAAAGCACATTATTTGTATATATATATATATATATATATATATATATATATGCTTGCTGGCAAAGTTCATTCCAATCCTCCCTCCGTAGCCAATAAACCCATTCAGGACACGGGCCGAACGAAGTACAAGGAGTAGTACGACGACGACTCCGCATTCGGGATAATAGGATATATATATATATATATATATATATATATATATATATATATATATATATATATATATATATATATATATATATATATATATAAAAGAGTCGGGGAAAACTCCAACCACCCCTCGGCCTATTCATCGACATAATCATAGCATAGAAGGCCTAGAAAAGCATAGTATACCCTAGAGTAGCCTAATATACTCTAGCCTTGTATAGACTTGCATATATAACCTAGCATAGTATATATTAGAATAACGTAGCTTAGTATACAGTTACTCAAAAAGAATGAACCGATTTTATGACGCATTGCTTCATTTTTTCAAGCATCGTCATGGAATGAGTCAGTGACTATTTGAAAGAGAAGTTTTCTAAGTTTTGAATGGCTGCCACAGGGGTGCTGTAGTCGCGTCGCGTCGTTCCTCCGGCAACGTTCAGTTGTTTGTTCACCCTCAGAATGGCAATTCCTCAGCAAAAGGCGTTCTGCGTTCTCGAGTTCGCGAAAACAAATTCGGTTGTCACGGCGCAGCGTGCTTTTCGAAGGCGATTCGACATTAATCCGCCCTCTCCTACAAACATTCGACGGTGGTTTCGACAGTTTCAAGAGAGTGGGTGTCTGTGTAAAGGAAAAAGTCCTGGACGATCACGAGTTTCGGCAAAACAAGTGGCGAGAATCCGTGCTGCGTCAGCTTGCGATCCCTCAATACACTACATGGCGTGTGCTAAGAAGACGTCTACATTTGAAACCATACAGACTACGCCTCGTTCAGGCACTTACCAAAGACGACAAGAGGAAACGGATGGAATTTTGCGATTAGATGCTGGAGATGATGGAAGACGAAACCTTCATTTCACGTTAAATTTTTAGTGATGAAGCGACTTTTCACCTGTGCGGCACAGTCAGTTCTCACAATCTGCGTATTTGGGGAACAGAGCACCCACATGAAACAGTTGAGCATGGAAGAAATTCCTCTAAGGTGAACTTCTTCTGTGCTGTGTCTCGGGACAAGGTTTATGGTCCCTCTTTCTTTGAAGGAGACACCGTTACAGGACAAACCTATCTCGATATGTTCCAAAACTGGATCTTCACTTTACTGCAAGCAGATTTGAATGACTTCATTTTCCAACAAGGAGCACCGCCCTATTGGCACCTGATGGTTCGAGCTTTTTTAAAGTGCCCCAGTGATGGATTGTTCGGAAGGGGACCCAAGACCTTGCTCTTTATGTTTGTCCTGCGAGATCCCCAGACCTCACCTTGTGTGATTTTTTCCTTGTGGGGATATGTAAATGATCGCGTTTATGTTCCACCGCTTCCCATTAACCTCGATGACCTTAAACATCGAATAACAACAGCGATCAACTCAGTGGATCGTGATATGCTGATAAGCGTGTGAGGGGAATTCTCTTATCGCATTGATGTTGCCCGTGCTGCAGGTGGTGGTCACATTGAACACTTGTAAGACAGGAAATAAAATTTGATTGTGAGTAGAATACTTGTGACTTTGCTGGAGTTTTCTATTGCTTTTCCTTAATAAAATATTGCGTAATGAAATCGGTTCACTATTTTTTAATAACCCTGTAGTATACCTCAGCCTATCTCAGTGTATGCTAGCCTAACCTAACTTAGCTTATCAAAGTATAGCCTAGCCTGCCTAGAAGAGTATAACCTAGCCTAGCTTAGCGCAACCTACAATTGTATGTTAAAACTTAGTCTAGCTTAGCTTACCCTAGTCTAGTATAGCCTAGCTTAGCCTAGTTCACTGGAGCGTAGCCTAGTATATTCTAGTCTAGTTAGCATATTCTAGCATAGCATAGCCTAGTATAGTATATCATAGCCTACCTTACCCTACCCTAGTTTGTATAGTTTAGTATATAATAATATTGCCTAGACTAGACTATTAGATCTTAGCCTAAGGTTGCATAGCATGCATAACATAGCCTAGCCTAGCCTACTTTAGCAAAGCCTTGCTTATCCTAGCCTGGTATAGCGAAGCCTATCCTAGTGTAGCATAGCTTAGTACGAGTATATCATAGCCTAACCTAGCATATCATAGCGTAGCCTAGCCTAGTATAGCCTTTCATGCCCTGCCTAACCTAATATAGCTTAGCCTAGCATAGCATAACCTAGCTTAGTATTAACTATCCTAGACATGTATAGCTTACACTATACTATTATACCTTGGTCAAACATACTCGTAGCTTATAAATGGCTACCCTAACATATGTACTATATGCTATCCTAGAGTATCGGCCTAAAAGTTATGATGTTATTGCCAAAACAAAATAATTCCAGGGATAACCTTGATAGGACTCTGGCAATTACATCATTCGAAAGGGAATGTAAAACAACATAATGTTTTTGAATTTCGTTAGAATCGGCCGAATAGTTATGATGTTATTGCCAAAATAAAAATAATTTTCGGACTAACCTTAAGAGGAATTGGACAATCATAGCATTCGAAAGAGAATGTTAAACAACATAAGGGTTTCAAATTTCGTTAGAATCAGTTGAATAGTTACAATGTTATTACAAAAACAAAACAGAAAGCAAAACGGGGACCGACCGACCGACACAGTGAGATGTAGAGTCGCTCGCGACCTGACTTGCACGCGACTAAAAAACTCATTAGCGACCTCTCTTAGCACAGCATAAGAGCGTTCAGAAGGAGCTATGCTTGTCACACTCACCGCCCCACAAATTTTACCCTTCAACTCGTCTCATTTCTGCTTAAAACCAAGGAACAATCAATGCACGCACACAACTCACTCATCCAACGAACTAACGATGAGAACTAACTTTGAAGCAAAGCCCAACAACGCGTTCTGTTTTTAATTCATTTCACTGAGGCTTGCAAGTTACTCGACCATTGTTCGTTGATCAATTTCTTCATCAACTTAGAAGCTGAACAGAAGCGATACTTCATCCAACGCAAATGAAACAGTCAAAACCCATGATCACACAATTTACAAGGTCCCGTGCACTCGGTCATGGACTTAATTTTGTGTATGTTATTTAATCTTCTTCAATCTTCACACTTACAGACACACGACTAATGACCACACGCACACCAAAGAACAACTAGATAATACGTTTCCTGTCTTTTCTCCTTTTTTCTGTAAACGCTTTCTAGAGTAACTCATCTCTTTTTTTTTAAAATTCGTTATACGCGTGTGCACTCTCTCATGTTGGCATTAAGTGAAAATGTGCCCTCAATAAATCATAATTTTTGTTTTCTTACATTCATTCACCAGTCAATTACAGGCGTCGAGTGACACACATTAACAAAAACGACTCTTTGACAGCAAAGAGTTAATCTATAAATCATTTTTCATTTTCAAAATGTATCATACTTTTTTTTAAAATCTAGCGCTTGTCCATTCAACTTTCATAATGAAGTTATTGGAGTCACAGATGACAAAAAAAACTTAGAGGGTAAATCAAGACTGTGATCGTAGGCCTGTTCAAAAATCACCTTTTTCTTATTTTCACAGGTCTCTGTACATTTTCTTATTCTTTTTGACCTGAAAAAGTCGAAAATGACAACTATTATGCCGTAGAATTTCGAGAAGTGTTGTCGCATGAAGCTTGTAATTTTCTGCCTTGAAATTGGTCAAAGGCGCCAGTAGCAGGGAGCCTTGATTTGTGTTTTGCATTATAGTTTTTATCTAAAACAAGATAGATCAACAAAATAGGCACCGAATTAAAGTGTTTTTAATCCTCTTTCTAACTTATATAATTATGATAATCTTGGAACGAGAAATGGTACATTGTTACATACACAGATTAGAGAAATATTACAAAATTCGTCGTCTCACAATCATGTCATACAAATTTAAGATTACAATTTTGTCACAAGTCTAATTGATTAAGAAGTGAAAGCATTGCGTAATTATTAATTCCATGATGATATTTACAGTCCGTTGTAGAGAGTTTGTTTCTTAAAGCAGTCAAAGCAGCATCTACTGAACTCCATAGCTTGAAGGAAATAGTCCTTTTGCTTGGCATCTGTTGTTATGACATTTGCAAAGTCACGCATCACCTTGACAACACGTTTACCAATCTCATTAGCCGCTTTGAGATTTTTAACATATTCAAACGCTTTCCTGTATTCCTCTGTGTGGTTAAGACGTGAGAGGTTCCAGAAGCCACTTGGATCCAATGTTCAGTGTGTCCTACATGAAATGTTATTCTGGGCCACTGAAATCGACCAGAGTGTTCTTAGCTGTGACTCTCTAGAATAGAGGCTCACGTGTTATAAAGCTGTCTAGTTACTCAATGACATGTAAATGGGCAAAAGTGACGTGCTTCGATGTGTCACTGAATCTACTGCTGAACAGAGCAAATTGGACAACTTCCTGTGCTTTAACATGTGCTGGATTAAACTTTGATCTTTCACGGGAGCAACTGCAGCAGTCATTGGTCTCATCCATACAAGAGTGTAGACCAGTGCAAGGGAGGTGTTGAGTCTTTCCAGCTTTGATACATTGTTTTCGCGGTATTCAAGTTGATCTGCAAACAACAATATTTTCGTGGAGTACAGGTTTTTGGCCATCCATTTGCCCCTATGAATGGCACTTGGTGAACTGTGAATATCTCAAGGAGGCGTGCCTCCAAAAACAATGACTATCAATTCAGGCATTTTCCTGCAGTCGGCTCTTAGAAGCCTTTTCTTCACTGTTCCTCTTCTTTTCCTTCAGCCATTTTCTGTTGATAACCAGCCTTTTTTGTTTTCCTATGCAAGTCCGCCCAAACATTCTTCAGATGGTCAAACCAGGGACTATCTGGTCCCTTTACCTTACCAATCAGCTTCTCCTAGACTGCTCCTGCGAGGATTACCAAGATGTGATGTCAAAAGGAAGGATAAAACACTTTTTTGTTTAGTATTTTGTCTATGGTAACTCTTATGTGAACTCCACTGTTACTGGATGTAGTATCAAAAACAAGCGCAACAACATTATCCTTAAATTCCCATGTCTCCAGTAAATCCATTGAAGCTTCAGCCTGAACTGTGCCAGAAGAATAACTTTCATTCAGTGTGTGAAGGAATCGTAAGGCAGCGTACAGTGGAGTTTTTTTTCACAAAACTTAGATATGTGTCTCTGGCTGATATTATACCTAGACAGCATTCTGGTGTGCGTGTTGTTTAGGTTGAGATTATGAAGTTATCCAGATCAGTCCCTCCAGATTTCAAGATGGCAGTAACTATGGCGATAACTTGATTGTCTGATAAACCAATACAATCAGCTATATTGTAGATAACATCACATTACATGATCTTCCTTGGAAATGTCAAAGTCACAAACATCACATTCCAGGACCTTTCTTGGAAACGTCAAAGTCACACTAGTTACACTGTCTGAAAGGAGAGAACATCCACGATGAGGCTAATGGCAACCCATGCCCTATGTGTGAGCGTTTTCAGTTGAGTCATCTAGGTAATATCATTCACATGAACAACTTCCTCTCGTTTTGCTGCAGCTGTAAAATAATACAACATTTAAGACAGTAATTGATAAGTACATGCTAAATTTCGCAATAGAGTAAAACTTAAAACTTTTTGACGTTCAAAGTAATTAGTTTTTCCATGCCATTGTCTATGCTGCAGTATTTCATTCCTCGCTGCTTGCTGTACGGATCTTGTCTCACAAATCTTGTCATTACCAGACATATGACCTTTCCTTTCAGTCTTTTGGGCTTCGTAGAATCTGCTATCCTCATATTTCTTCTCTTTGGATAGCAGTCTGTTGTTCTTTATTTCTTGGATTGCATCTGGAGCTCCGATGTCCAACAAGCTTTTTAATTCTATCACAAATGCTCCTTTTTTTCCTCTAGGGTTATTTGCTCCTCACCAGAGCCCAATGTTTTTCATGTAGCTTCACTGCATTATACTCTGTCATTGTCTTTAGCCTATCCATATGCTATAATTTGATTATATATTCAACTGTTTCATTTCTAAGGTCTAGAACCTTGGGCATCCATGTATTTTCCGGTAAAATATGAAGATTACAAATATACTGGAATGCTTGTCTGTTGATAAGAAGCTGCGAAACACTGATAAAAGTTTAAGGGTATCCAACCAGGAAAGTTTCAGTGAGAGATCTGGTAGATGGTCCAGTTTACACCTGCCTGTGGACACTACGTGGAGGTATTGAGTTATCAACTGTGCGCTCACGTAGCTCCCCAGCCTTTTGCCTAATGCTATTGTGAAGTTGTAACTCGTAGATGGTTTTCTAGACTCTGATTGAGTTTCTGTTATTTTCTGAAAAAAGGATAGATAATTATTATTGTTAATTATTTTTATTTATTATTATTTAATAATAAAAGGATAGCTATAGTATAAAACATGATTCAAGGGACCTCTGAACTAGTGCTTTTGGCCGAATTCAAGGCAGAAAATTTAAGGCTCTATGCCGCAATGCTTCCCAAAATTACAGGTCAAAATAGTTGTGATTTCCGAGGTTTTCAGTTCAAAAAACATGATATAATGTACAGAATCATGAAAATAAGATAAAGTTTATTTTTTAACAGGGCTACTCGAATTACACAGGCCTGCGTTTTAAAACAAAATTTATATTCCTCAGGATTTCTTTGTGGATTCTTAATGAATCAAACCTCCCAAGTTCAAAAACGAATGTATTTTTGTTCAATCAGGTCAGATTTTCCCAGTACAGCATACACCATTTTCATTGAGATTACCTCATTTTTCATGGAAAAAAAACCTTTCTCTATCTAATAATGCATTATTATTGTTACATCATAGAAACAGGAATAAACGTATGCAAACTATAATCCTTTTAATAAAACAAAAAATTAAAGAATACAACATAATAAAGAAAATAATTCTAATTTACAAGAAAAGACGCCCTTGACGATTTTCGTTTGTGCCTCTCATCTGGTGCATTACGCTTCAAACACCAACAGTAGTCAGCAATCATGTTTACGTCCCATTTACCCTGGTACCTGGATTCCATTGTTTTTATTTCCTGGCAGAATCTTTCCTCCTGTTCTTCACTGTAATCCCCGCAGTTGTCGGGAAAGTAATCCAGATGGGACTGTAAAAGGTGTATCTTTATAGACATTCGAGCTCCCAAATGTTTAAGCTTGTTAGGAGCTGATTGACCAGAGCAACATATTCTGAGGCTCTTTTATTGCCTGAAAAAATTGTTAACTAGAGCTTTGAAAGCTTTACAGGCATCTTTTTATATGTCCGTCTTTGATGCCTCAAACTGCTGATCTCTCATTAAGTTCCTGATCTGAGGTCAATCAAAATTCCCGTATGGAGCTTAGCGTCACTGAGTTGTGGAAATTTTTGAAGTTGAAATTTTAAAGCTTGGCCTTCCTTATTAAGGGTTTTGACATAATATTTCATTATGCCAAGCTTTATATGCAGTGTAGGAAGCAGTATTTTATGAGGAGACACTAAAGGTTCAGCTATCACATTGTTTGATCCAATTCTAAATGCTTCTCGTGGAGGTCAAACCTTTATTTCATAGTGCATACTATCTGCACGACTGTCCCATAAACATAGTAAACAGGGATGCTTCGTGTATCCTGTTTGCATCCCAAGTATAAGAGACACAACCTGAAAAGAAATTTAGCAGGGTATGTAAATTCCATGTGTAATATTTCTAAAAACAAATTCAAAGTAATATTTCTTAAAATAATAAAGATATGAATATATACTGAAAAATCCTGTATGCCGATGAATTAAATCATTGTATTGGAACTAAGTGAATTTATGTACATCTTATTTTGAGTTTATGTAGTGATGTTGTATACCTCCCCAATTAAAATATGTTCCCCATTAACCCAAATGGATGCATTAGCCTATAGGGACACACTTCAACAAAAAAATATAACTAAAAAATGACTCATGATTTCCAGATTTGCATTCTTCTAAAATGTAAGTTGACCGCAAGGTGTATACAAGTATTACCATTTAAAAATAAAATTGTCAATATTAAAGAGCTTATAAATGCCAGATGTAAAATGATCTTACCTTTAAGTCAACACATATCCTCGAATTGTGGGTAAAGTAATTTATTGCGTCCAGCAATTTTTCCATATTTTCATAACTTTCCGTAAGTTGGATTGAATTACCTATAGGAACGGAAGCTATCTTGTAACCAATATTCAGTAACATAGCTATTAAACTTCTACTGGATGACTCTATAAAAAGTCTCTATTCTTAATAGGTTGTAGCGAATTCCAAGGGCCTTAACAAGTCCTTTAATATTTGCGCACTATACTAAAGAGCTGGAAGAATGCTGTAAAAATTAGCTAAGAAGCTCTTATTCTCTATTTCTGTCCCCCAAAAATGTTGTTTCTTTAGCGAGAAGATTGCTTTCACGAAGTTGAGAGCCAAGAAGTTGTGCATTCTCCTTTGAAAGCCCCAGATCCCTGGTGAGGTCATTTAACTGAACTTGAGTGAATATTCTTGCGACCATATCGTGTGTGCAAACCTGATAAGACTCTAATGTGTCATAATCTTGATCAACTTCCATATTAATCTCTTCATGGAACTCTATAAGTTGAGGGAGAGAAAGTATAGGAATTTCTGGACAATGGTGCAGTGGTTTGATGGCAGAAGGAACATCCAGATATGCGACACTATGTTTATTCTTTTATTTATAACTTTGGAAAATATAATTGCAAATTACATAAAGGAATTGATTTGGAGTTGCAGATAGTAGAGAAATGTTTAGTAAAAGCTATTTCATGCTTCCGTGAACTATGTTAGTTTTTAATTTTCTGCTAAGTCTATGTATAATAACGACATTTTCAGGAGCCAGTATAATACAGAAAGATTAAATATTTGAAACAATGCTCATCTTTAAGTTTTGTCATACAAAAATAGCAGTCTGTAGTTTGGTCCTTGCCCTCTCTCCACGCCATGGGAACACCAAAAGAGAGAGACTTCTGTTCTCTCTGACTCCAGCGTCTTAAACTTATGTAGCATCCCTTGCAGCAGATATGTGGTGCAAAACTTTTAACTTGATCTCCTAGCCTTACTCCAATATATGAATGATACCCTGATTTAATTACAGGAGAGATTGTACATTGCTGCTCGAAAAAGTCACTTTGCCGCAAACATAGCAAAATCTGTCGGAGCTATTCTTACATTTTCTGTTCATTATTAACTCAACCATTATTGTTATTATTATTCTTATTATTATAATGCTAAGAAATTTCTAACCTGCAAAAATATAAACTTATTAACATAATTACTTAAAATGTACCCCAAATTTACTGCGAATACAGTAGTGCAAAAACTATTGAGATTTGATGTAATATAGGACATGTATAAACTATAAAATTATTATCACCCCCTGTATCGCAAAAAACTGGACCTGATAGAGAAAAACGGATGCCAGATTCGGATTTAGGAGGTCAATTTTATTAAGAAACACTACAGAAAACCTAAGGTACATTTTTGACGCAGACCAGTGTTATCTATGTTTCCATCTAGTAATGCTTGCTAAAATAAACTTGGTAACCTTAGGTGAGTTTAAGTCCTTCTTCGGTCGATACAGCGTAATGAACTAACTGGTATCGTGAATGGTAAGAAGAAGGCATCTGAATCTTCTATGACGTGTAGTGATGTGTTCTGATATTGAGAAGAGACAGAAGGTGTTTTTATGTATAGAGAAATTTGGCGAAGTCTGTGATATTCGCCGTGGACGGAGTTTGTGCAATCTCTTATATGCATGTTTTCATGAGAGCGAAGTTTGTGTATTTCTTTATGATTCTGGGGTTTTAAATGAAAAAGGAGGAAAGTGTGGGTCAGCCCCATGGCCACAATATGGGCCCATGTCTTATACTTTATATTAGATCATATAGTTGAGAGCATAAAAATGGCGCGACACTTTAGTTACATTTGCACATGCATTTGATTGCAATTTACGAAACTCTCGCTTGCAGGAAAGGCAAATGGACAAATGCTACATTTTAAAAAAATACGATATTTTTTTCTAAATTAAAAATGATTTCCAGATTAACTTGGCGTGGTCAAAAGATCATGTTTGTCAATATGTAACAGTCGCTGTTTGTGAATTTGTTAGTGAGTAAATATTTGAAACAAAATGAGAATTGATTGAGGGCGCATTTTCATATGCAATCTTTGAGCTAGTTCACACACGTATGCTCACATTGTATACAGCGAATTTGAAAAGCAGATAATATACTTAACCAATTCTATAGCTGGTTGAGAGTAGTTTGCGTGTGATCATTATTTGTCTATCTGTAACTGTGACAATTGAAGTGGATAAGTGAGAGTTTACAAACAGAAAAATGACTTCCATGACCGTAAACATATGACCTTGAGAACTATGAGCGTTCGCACAATTGAAGGTTTGTTTCTGTTGAATGGAGAATTGCTTCTGCGAGCTTCATAGTTGATGAAGAAATGGATAAGGAATACTAGTTAAACAACTGTTTAAAATGAATACTATTAAAACATTACTTAGTCGCACATTTCACTTATCCTCAAATTACACAGTTACAAACTTTATGTAATCTTTGAGCGTGTACACACACGTATGCACGCAGGGTAAACAGTGAATTTGAAAAAGTTATAATGAATTAACCAAGAATAGCGTCTTCAAATAAAAATAGATAGAAAATTATATATAAAACGAATTCTATGGTTGGTTGTGACTAGCATTCGTGTGGTCATTAGTTGTGCCTGTGTGTCTGCGTATGTGTGTGTCAGTGATTATGACGATTGAACTGGATGAATGAAAGTTTATATACATAAAAATGATGACTTACACTTCCTATAATCACCGTATTTACGCTCTCTCAACCGCCTGTTGCGCAGAGTTATGAAGTAAAAGGTATAAGTACTTATGTACTGTACTCAAATAACTTTGTTATACTTTTTACTTACTAAATATTACTCCATAATTTAAGTACTTTCACTTCTACTTGCGTTTTTTCTTATGTTACTTTTACTTCACTGCATTTAAAAAGCATAAAGTATTCGTTACTTCTCAGTTAATTTTGGCCATACTTGGAATCATTTTTCAAGTACAAGAAGAATGTGGGAAACTCGGTGAAGCTGCAATGTTTGTTGTGTTGGGTGAAAATCAGCGAGGTGACCACATACATCAATTCGCCTTCAAATTTAAAGAAACAAATGTAGATGATTATTCCTGCTTTTAACTATGTAGTGTATAGGTTATTTGGTAAAAATACCCACATATTGGAGAAGAAAACGAATAGTTTAGTTAACCAGGCTCTTATATTCTCGAATTCTGTTAAACTGGATAATTTTGTAGAGTTAATTTTATTTTTCACATAAACTAGACTTTCTTATCACTAGAAGGATATTTACAGCTTGATTTTTCAGTCAAGTTTAACTGAATTCCGATATATAAGGGTCAGTACAGCGGGTATTAAAGGGTTTACTGTGCAGTATACTCGATACTGTCTGAGGGTGATGGATACTTTACTATTTGCCGCTACTTTCTACTCGCACTACTTGAGTACTTCATGAATAAGATACTTTATTACTTTGACTTAAGTACACTTAAGTGTGGGTACTTTTACTTGTACTTTGATAAACTTTTGTCAGAGTAATAATACCTTTACTTAAGTATCAAAACAGGGTACTTTTTAAAACACTGCTGTTGCGAAGGTAGCTGTTCAAAATTCCGATGGGCTCCTGGTGCCCACCGAAATTGCGAGTTATTGTCATTCTGATTTTTATGTTGCCTTGATTTTCGGTTTGTCCCCCTAATAAATGTAAGGGTGGCTTTAATAAATAAAATCCTGAATAAAATATGAAATATATTTAAAATATCCTATTAATGACATCTACGACCTAAATCGTACTGGTCGAAAAAAATTATTTTCGTGATCGTTACGCAGCTTAGCTACCAGGCAGTTTTTTTGTAGGTGAAGATGTGCTCGGCATAACTTTGGTAGGTATTTGATTTATTTTTAAACTTATTTACTTTTGAGAGTTTGTGCTGATCAAAACATGATTAGTACAAAGTGTGTAAAGTTAAGACAGGTAATAAACTGGTGGAACAACAAGTGGAGGCTGTTTGGAAAGGCAAGACTGTCATCATCAGTTTTTTTTTACTATTTCTCTTCTATTTATTTAGTACTCTCCATATGTCTGATCTTGTCCTCAATCTTTACTCGAAGAAGCGTTCTAGTTGATTTCCTCTCCTTATTTAGTAAAAAAATTATTTTCTTATAATATTTTGACTTTTTATTAACATAATAAAGTTGAAAATACCCTCGCGATAAATACAATGCATCCGAACCAACACATACACTCTTCCACACACAAACACAACACCTCTAGTATTTGCTTAAGTGACGACCTTTGTGTGTTGGTGAATTTAATTCCTATGAATGGAACCTCAGTTTGGGTCAAGTCTTCACAGATGGCGTTGTCGGTCCGACTTTTAATTCAATATTTAATTTAGCGATTAGGAAATGGCTGGAAGTAAGTGAACTAAGTAAATATACACAATTATTCAGCAGGTTACCCTATCAATTTTTCCCTTCTCATCTAATTCTAGCTTTATCCACATCGTATTTTTCTCCTTTCTCCCTTGACTTGCATTTCGGGGAGGGGGACTCACTTCTCGAGTTTTTACTCCTCCTCCACTTGAAGGGCGAGATAAGATTTGAAGACGGCGCTATTACCTCGAAATATGCGCGGGGTTTATTTTTAAAGGGAGTTGAGATGCAAATATTAACTTTGGCTTATATAATCTGTTTACGCAGAGGTATTTAAGATCTGCGGCTGCTCCTTCGTATCACAATTTCCCATTACTCACATAGAAGAGGTTCGGAAATTCTCTGTTCTAATTATTTCCAAGCATTGTTGTTCATTGTTTTCTTCTTATTATTATTTTTTAAGATGTTATAAGTCCATGACGAAAGCTCCGCAATAGTATAAAAATAAAATATGTAAAGTTTTCTTGAAGTCGTAAGAATTATCTAAGTGTGACCTGATATACTTTAGTCAATATTATTATTACTAGAAAAAATCGTGGCGGGCGCTTTTTGCTCGGCCCGCGGCGCTTATTCGCTTCGGTCACAAAATTAAAAAAGTGTGCGAGAGAAAAAGAGGTTTTATTTCACAAAAACATTCAAAATTGGTGTGGAAGGAAAAAAATCATTCACAAAATTCTTTTTGAAAATGCAGAGGCGGACACACACACACACACACACACACATACATACATACATACACACATACACACACACACACACGTTAGGATCCCTATTATAAAATTATAAGTAGCAGTAGCTGTAGCCGTAGCATTGGGATAGTCTAGTCTTTACTTGAACTGGTCAACAGATTCACTGTTGATAACTTCCACTGGAAGTGTGTTCCACTTACCGCAGATACTGTAAGTGAAAAAATGTCCCCACAGATTGCGGTTGTAACGCTTCAGTTCAAGTTTGAAGCCGTGATTGCGCGTTCTGTTCTCACTCAGTGTGAAAATATCCCGGTAGTCAACATTGTCGAACCCTCGAAGTATTTTGAAAACTTCGATGAGCTGACAACGCAGTCTACGGGTTTCCAGCGAGAACAGATCTAATTCCCTTAGTCTATCCTTATAACTTTTATGTCGGATAGAGGGAATCAGCTGGGTTGCCCTGGCTTGCACGCGTTCCAATCTCGCGATGTCCTTACGAAATAAAGGACTCCAAAATTGTACGGCATACTCCAGGTGCGGTCGGACAAGTGAGTTGTACAAACACAGTACAATCTCCTTGTTCTGATATCCAAACTGGCGCTTTATATAACTTAGCATCCTTTGGTCCTTTTTCTCCGCCTCAATGCACTGTTTCGAGAACTTGTGGTCACTAGGGATTGTTACACCCAAGTCCTTCTCAGTGTCGGTGGATTCAATAGCAGTGCCCTTAAGGATATACTGAGATTGGGGGTTTCTGTGGCCGATATGCATCACTTTGGATTTGTTTACGTTAAAAGGCCTTTTCCACGTGTCCAACCACTCCCCAATCTTTCCAAGATCTTCATGCAGGGGGGCAGTATTTCCATCCTTTGCAACGTTCATACCAAGCTTGGTATCGTCGGCAAATTTGGTAATCATGTCGTTGACGTAGATGATGAATAGTAGTGGTCCCAGGACAGAACCTTGAGGCACCTTGCTAGTAACGGGTACCCACTCAGAAGCCTACCTATTTACCACCACCCGTTGCCGTCTGCCACTTAGCCAGTTCCCGATCCAGCCGGCTACTTTTCCGTCTATGCCCAGCGCTCGAACTTTCCAGAGAAGGCGGCGGTGTGGTACCTTATCAAAGGCTTTCTGAAAGTCTAAGTACACCACATCCACCGCCTTGTCCTGATCGTGCTCACTGAAGACGAAGTGTAAGAATTCCACAAGGTTAGTCAGGCATGACCGTTGCCTTCGGAAGCCGTGCTGGGAACTCCTTAGTAGCAGGTTTGACTCTAAATACGACGTCATTTTGTCTACCATCATGCTTTCCATGAGTTTACCGACTATCGAAGTCAGACTGATGGGTCGGTAGTTTGACGGTTGGCTTCGGTCTCCTTCCTTGAAGATAGGAGTCACCTCCGCTTCACGCAAGTCTCTAGGAACGCATTTGGTCCGGATTGACATGTTGAAGATTGCGCTCAGGTGTCGTGACACTTGATCGCGCACTTCTTTTAATACTTTAGGTAGAAACCCATCCGGGCCAGGTGACTTATTCGTCATTAGGTCACTAATCTTCTTTTTTATTTCCCCTTCGGTGAAGTCCATATCCTCCAGCTTTTCCCCCGAGTAGGAATCCATTGGCTGGGGGATGGGACCACACTCTTCAGTAAACACTGAAGAGAAGTAGTCGTTGAGGAGGTTAGCATTTTCTGCATCTAAGTGCTTTAATGCCCCCTCCTCATTTCTCAAAGGGCCAATCGTTCGAGGGATTAGTTTGCGGCTGTTCACATATCCAAAGAACTCCTTGGGATTCTCTTTACAGAGTCTCGTCACTCGGAGTTCCTCAGACCGCTTAGCCGCCCTTATGCTGGACTTCACTTTCCTGGCTAGCCTCCAGTATTCGTCAAAGTCACCCGAGATCTTCGATTGCGGGTACACAGTTCTCTTCTTCCTAAGCAGTTGGCCGATTTCTCGATTAAACCACTTTGGTTGAACAGAAGACCGACGGGGACATTTCAGAGGGATGAAACACGATTGAAGACTCATGAATGTGGTTTTGAAACTGTTCCACGAGTCTTTAACAACATCGCACACTTCTAGCCTCGCGTCAGTCAGTCCAGCACGAAGACCTGCAAAGTCTGCTTCTTTCAAATGGAGTTTCCTCTATTTACTAGTTGCAGGCCCTGCCTTCGGGACTTTGACTACAAATCTAATTAGTCGGTGGTCACTGCCACCGAGCTCTTCGATAACAGAGAGGTCCTCAACGATGTCATCCTTAGAGGTGAAAACCAAGTCGAGGATATTGTTTCCTCTCGTTGGCTCTCTCACCCATTGAATCAGGAACTCGCTGTTCGCGAACTCCAGGAGTAGTGCGTTCTCGCCACAGGGTTCTCTGGTTTCCCAGTCAACTTGTGTGTTGAAATCACCCATGACGATACACACTCTGTCTTCGACAAGTTCTCCTAGTAGCTGGTACAGATCTCTGTCCTTTTCAAGGAGTTGGGCAGGAGGTCTATACAGCACCAGGGTCCTGTATTTGGCAGGACGTATCTCTAGGTCAACACCTAGTAGTTCATGGTCGGATACGATGTTGCAATGTGTCGAGTTGAGAGTATCCTTGACATACAACATCTACAATATCTAATATCTAACATACAATATCTAATTGTAGGTGCGAGAAAGGCGTTCTTTCCTCAGAAACACTTTTCAAGAGTTTGGCGGTGAATGATGGGGGTGGGGGTGGGGGTGGGGTGGGGGTGGGGGTGGGAGGTAAAGGTAAATCCATATTTGAGGGGCTTACATCCGGAAAGGACGCGCGCAACTCTTCTAAACCTGCCCCCCTACCTTCCACTTCGAAAAAATCGATGTTATTCATAAGGGGAAAATAAGAGAAAAAAATCCAAGACGATCAGGAACAATGACGAGGAACAAAAAATGAAACCTAGATCAGGAACAAAAATCCGAGTGTCGGCAAGTGAAAATAATTGAATATCGGTCCAGAATAAAGATCAAGAACAAAAAATGTATCGGCCAAGAACAAAACTGATGAGCGCAAATCTAAGTCTAGAACAGGAACGAAACTCAGTATCTGTCAGGAATTAAAATTTTAATATCGGTTTAAATCAACGACCAGGAACACAAAAACTGCGTTTAAGCCAGGAAAAAAAAAGCTTCGATGGGGAACATAAATCTCGGCCGGGAACACAGATCAGGAACAAAAATGAGTCTAGATCAGGAACAAAAATGGAATTTCGATCAAGAACAAATGAGTAAAAATATAAATCTAAATCTAAATCCGAAACGAAAAATGAATCTCGGTCAGTAACAAAAATTAAATATCTGTTTAGAATAAACGTGATGAATCCAAATATGAATTGCGATCAAGAAAATTTTATGTTTTGATTAGGAACAAAAAACCTCTCCCAAGAACAAAGATAAGCAACAAAAATCTAAGTTAGGCCAGGAATTTAACACAAACAGGTTAAAAATAAGCCGTGGTTTTACAGAAACGAGTTAAGAAAAAGTCAGAAACCCGACCCCCAAAAAGTTAAGAACAAGCCATAACTCTACCAGAAACAAGTTAAGAACTAGATATTGATATGCTAAAACCAAGTTAAGAAAAAGCTTGAAACATAGCAGCAAGATGTTGAGAACAAATCAAGAACATGACAGAAATATGTTAAGAACAAGCCAGGAACTGGCTAGAAACAAGTTACGACCAACTGGGAACAAGCCAGAAACAATTCGAAATAAGCCAAGCACATGCGAGAAACAAATGAGAACAAGCCAGAAAGTTGCCAAAGACAAGTTTCTAACAAACAGGAACATGTTAAATTCAATTCAGGAACTAACCCACAACATTCAGAAACATGAACTAGTCAGTATCATGCCAGAATCAAGTTCTGCAATTAAAAAAAAAACAATGCAGGAAAGAGCCACGAACATACCAGAAACCAACGTGGAACAAACCGAGAACATGGCATAATCAAGTTAATAACAAGACGGAAATATGTTAACAGCAAGTTATGAAAAAGCTTTAAAAAAACAAGTCAGTAACAAGCCGAAAACATGCCAAAACCTCAGGGACAAATTTGCTCCCTATGTGTTTTTGACAATCCCACGTTCCTCGCATTTGTGAGAAAACATGTTTATTGTTTTTTTTCTGTTTTAAAGTTTTTGATTTTATTGTTTGTGGTTTTATTGTTTTATATGATCAAGATGCGTTATAATCCAACTCCTAAATTGTCTCGATGCGGTGACACTTCGGAGAAACAAATGGCTATCTGAACAAATACTTATAAATCCCCTGACCTGTTCTTCTGTAGGATTAAATCAGTGTTTCCAATTAAAGCTGAAAATCTCTACTCCCATTTTTAGTTGTTCACGGGGTTCCTCAATCCTTACCTCATTCAGGCTTACGGTTGCCCTTTACATCAAGGTGTAATCCAGCGCTCCCATTTATGAAGTTTCAAAGAGCTAATTAGGTTTGACAATGAATTTGCTGATAAAGAGCTTATCGCGGATTTACAAGAAGCAAGTATTTGGACTAATTAGTGGAGGAGTTGGATTGGGGGGTAAGTGTGTAATAGAGCGGAAGTTTGGGAAGCAGTGAAGCTAGCCGAGTCTTGTAGACATGTTTGAAATGTCGGAGTGGGTTTTTTTTTGTAGTAGTGATTTATGAAGATTTATTTTTAAGCGAAAAATGCGTGGGATTTCTACTAGAAGGTTGTTGAAATGATTTTGATGAAAGAGGAAAAGTTTGGGGGGTTTCTTCGCCCACACACTCCTCTTCACGTAAGAGGTATAATAATCAGGGATGTACACAAATCGACCGCTTCTTGCTCACATTTACCACCAACTCCCTGTCATCAAATCAGAAAAAAATAGATCTAAAGCCTTTAATTGCTTTTCACTTATCGCTCACTTCCACCAATTCTGTAAAATCTACCAAAACATTCCTACACCCTACTCATGCATAGACGCCCTTCTCAAAGGAACAGGTTTAACCTTTGATATAACTTAATTAGGCATTTGAATCTTCTTTAGCGACACATTTTACTCTAGTTTATTATTTGCCAGCGACATTTTGAACGGTGGATCGAAATATGGACTCCGAATTTCTTTCTTTCAAGTTATGTACATTCGGACCCTCCTCGTAAATCCTTAAATTTTCTAGTGAAAAACAAGAAATTACTCTCCCTAAAATTATCCCCTAAAAGAGCTTTAATATAAAAAACAAACATTTATTCTCTAATTTATTCTATATTCTATAATTACACCTTCGCTAATTGCTATGCTTCAAGTCGGAACGTCTCTCTTTGCTGGTGCTCAAATAGGAGGCGTGTGGGGGAAAATACTCCAGCGCTAGGGTATTTTTGCGTGTGAAGATGTCATATTTATTGAAGTCGGAGTTTTGTGTGAAAACATGTCATATTTATTGTCGTTTTATGTCGTTGTTTTTCTTGTAAAGGAAAACTTTTATTAAGAGATGAACACACACACACACATGTATATACATATATATATACATATATATAATATATATATATATATATATATATATATATATATATATATATATATATATATATATATATATAAATATTTATATATATATATATATATATATATATATATATATATATATATATATATATATATATATATATATATATATATATATATATATATATATATATATATATATATATATAAATATATATATATATATATATATATATATATATATATATATATATATATATATATATATATATATATATATATATATATATATATATATATATATATATATATATATATATATATATATATATATATATATATATATATATATATATATATATATATATTCAGGCTAAGTTTGACAGTTTGCAGGAAAAATATCAACTAGATTATGGTTAGGAGATTACAGTTTAATCAAAGTCACCGCCTTCAGCTTTCACAAAGGCCTCAAGAGCTCTCTGGAACATGGCGCATGAGTTTCTCACTGTGTTCTTTGGAAGATCTTCGAACACCCTTGTTCTTGGCCACCAGCTGGGCTTTCATATTGCAGGCAGTGAGGTTGGTGCCTTTCTTAAACGCGCCCCTCCCATAGTAATCCATGGAATTGTAATTGGGGGAAATTAGGAGACCAGAAAGTAGCAGATGGTCGGACAACCACTTCCGACTTTTTTCGGAGGTATGGACTTCCATCAGCAAACCTTCTACAGCCAGGGTTTTACCACAGTATGTAAAAGATCCACAAAACCATCTCAATTGAGTCTAAGACCCTGCTAAAAAATGTGGGGATGCATGACGTCACCCTCACTAGAGACACATAAAGACCATCACAATAGAAACTTGTTTCCGCTGTCCTTTGGATCATTTCGAACACTTCAATTTTCCTAGTATGATAAATAACTTATCTGTTGATAATTTTCGATTTATACATCAAAATTTGTAATTTATACCTATAGGTTGTGGTGCGCCACTTTGTTATGAAAGATACGATAGAAATACAATCGTTCTTATCTTTTTTGACGGTGTATATATATATATATATATATATATATATATATATATATATATATATATATATATATATATATATATATATATAAATATATATATATATTTATACAGAGAGAGAGAGAGACATATATATATGAATGTCCGGCAGGTAAAGAAAAAAAAAAGTTTCCGAATACTTTCGAACTTTATTTAGTTCCTTATCAAGGATAACTACATGGAAAAAAAATGAATATAACAAAGTTAAACATATATAAGATAAAAATAAAGCAGCGCCTCTGAGTCAAGAAATCACCAATGAAGAAGTAAAGGAGGAAGGGAAAAAGTACATTTAGATTTATAAGCAGCAGGTAACAAGGTCAAACGAAGTGTGAAAAAAAGTGAAAAAACAAAAACTGAATATCCTTGAATCGTTCTTAATCTCCAGTACAAAGGCGAAAAATGTAAATATAAGCACCGGTTTGTTTTCCTTAGACTCAGTTCTATCCCTCTTTCTTAAATCCGACTTATCAGAGATCTAAAAAAATCTGACCTCATAGGGAGCCTTGCTCTGTATAAATACGGTCTTAATATGAATGGATTCAATTATTCGTAGGCTACGAATAATTGAATCCATTCGTATTATGACCTTTAGACCCTCTCTCAACAATGATCTATCCGCCTTTCCTTTCCTCTCCGTGTCTTATAATAACCAACCAATTATTTTACCTCACCCTTCTTCATTGTTTCTTGCTCTTCATTGCTTTAGTCGTGTTTCTACAACTTGTGTGACCGGTAAGATTTCAATTTGTTAAAAAATTAAAATTATAAAATTTTGTGCATTTAGCTGCTCATAAATCTGCCCTCTCCCCCTTTCCCCCCTCCCCCCTCCCCCCTATGCTCACAATTTCGCAATCTGTGTTTAAATAATTAACTATTTATGATTTATCACTATAAAATGTAAATATGTATATACATGTATATTCATAAATAATTGTACCTTCCAGTCCTAATTAATCTTAATGTTAATTGTTTTGCTATTTAAAGCTAATTTCTGTTGAATTAGTCAGGCCAGAAGATGAGCTTGTCTTTGCTCGAAACGTAGCCAAAAGAAATAAAGAATGAATACTGTCGTTCTCTTTGCCATTGGATTCTTAGTCCGGATTAAATTGCGTTTCACTAGGAGCAGTCCCTTTCAATACCTTTATTCCAAATACGGGCATATATATAAATATATATATATATATATATATATATATATATATATATATATATATATATATATATATATATATATATATATATATATATATATATATATATATATATATATATATATATTATATATATATATATATATATATATATATATATATATATATATATATATATATATATATATATATATATATATATATATATCATTGATCATTTCATGCATTGGTCTCCCATTGTTGAGAGAAGCCCTTTCTCATCTTTGTCGGACTTGCGCAATTTGTTACCACTTTTAGCATATTTTGTTTTAGGTCTTCTTTTCGGTCATCTTTTATACAGTGAAGCACAATCTGCAATTTTTCTGGACTCTTGAAACATGGCCTGTACAGCTTTATTTCTGGTTCTTTTCAGCGTCATTTATGTCGTGAGGTTTAGTTCGTCCACGTATCCAAGTGGCTGATTTTCTGTCACGCCAAGTCACCCCCCATCATAATGCGTTCATGGGCTTTTTGCGTTGTTCGAAGTTTGAGTGTACTTTTTGGGGTTTGTTGCCAAGTTTCTGGTTCATAGGTCATAACTTGAGATTATGCATTGGTTGCATACTTGTCTTTTTAGGCACATAGGCATTTTTGCCTTTGAAGCTGATGCTTGCCTTTTCAAATGCTTTCGAGCTCTGAGTGATTCTGAGTTGAATTTCTTGATCTTTTCCCGGTGACTTTGTAATCTGTTGACCCAGATAGATTTTTTTGTGTACCATTTCAATTTGCTCGTTGTCAATTGCGATGTCTTTCATGGGTACGTTCTTAAAGCATTGTATGAATCTATTCAAGGTTATCAGCTATGAGTACAATATGATCTCTAAATCTAAGATGATTTAGGTAATCCACATCAATCTTATTGTCTCTGTTTTACCAGTTTAGATTCCTGAAAATTTCTTTTAGACATTACTTGAATAATTTAAAAGAGATTCTATTTCCTTTTTTTATACATTTCTGAAATTGAAAGATGTCTGAATCCTTATGCAATCTGCAATTTTGGCATATCTGTTCTGATATTTATGTAGACCGGATCTATACCTTGATTTTTCAAGGTTGTTTTAATCCCTGGTGTTTCTATTAAATCAAATTCTTTCTGGTAGTCTAGAAATATCAAGGATAGAGGGATATTATACTCTCAAGTTTTCTCAATGAGATGGTTAAGAGAATTTTTGTGGTCAATTGTTGAGAAGCCTATTCTGAAGCCAGCTTGTTCTCTCGGTTGTTGGTCATATAGCGAGTTTTGCTATCTGTTGGTAATTACTCTTGTGAAGAGCTTATAGATTTACGGAGGAAAGCTGATTGTCTGTAATTGTAAGGTCCATTTGATCAATTATTTTCTGCCGAAGGATTATTATGACATTGTGCCAGTCCTCCGAAATCTTGCCTTGTTTTAGTCATTCAGTGAAGAGATAAACTAGTTTGTCCACAATGACATTTCCAGAATCTTCAGGCAAGTCCAAAGTGATGTTGTCCTAACCTGGTGATTTGTGGATCTTCATTTATTTGATAGCAATTTAAATTTCTGATTTAAGAACATTAGAGATATTATTTTGAGTGTCGTTGGTTGGTTGTTGTTTTGTATGGTGTTGCTGCTTGAATAGAACTTTACATAGTACTCCTTGATTATTGTACCCTCTTCCTCTTTTATACCTAATATGTGAGATTTTCCTTTTATAGGTCTCTTTATAGCCCTTTTATACCCCTTTCCTTCTTTGATGGTGTCTTCAACAATAGTTGTATTATATTTTCGGATGTCACTCTCTGTTTCTTTTTAATTAGCTTGTTTATTTCTGCTAATTCAATTTGTGGGTTCGTGTTTGTTGCTTCAAGTCGTTTGCACTTATTCATTATGTTTAGAGCTTCTTCTGAGAGTTTGTCTTTTCTTTTTTTGTGTTAACTTGTATTTTTCAACGGTCTCTATCATGTGTTTAATCAAGCTATCGTTCATCGCTTGTATATTGCTGTTGTTACTAGGGTCAAGGGGATTTTCATGGTATGCTCTCTGAACATGGCGCTGGAATTCCGGAAAGAGATTTTTCTGGATCTTAGTGAGCTTATTTTTGGAATAGAGGAACTTTCTTCTCTCTTTGCGAATGGTAATTTGTTTCCTACATCTTATCATCCTGTGGTCACTAATTTTTATTATATTGATGACTTGGCAATTATTGATGTTGATATTTTTGTTGACCAACATGCAATCATTAATTCGGCCTTCTTCAAGTCCATCTTTACTGTTGTTTCTTTTTGAACTTAGTGTTGGTAATTTTGAGGTCTTGGGCCAGTGTAAAGTCAACCAGAACCTTTTCCTTTTCAATAGGTTCCCCTATTGATAATTTTCACATGTCTGAATTTACCTTACCCAATCTTTGCATTAAAGTCTCCCATGCCGATGTTGTAATGTGCTTTGTTTTTGTTTAGACTTGTCCTGAATAAATGCTCCAAAAGTCTTGATAACTTTGATTTTCATATTCCGTTTGCGCTTTCCGAGGAATCAGCCAATCAGCATAATTTTTAAACCAGTTACAATGAAGCAATCTTCTGACGTTTCTGCTCTTTAGATAAACTAGAGAGAAAATTGCGTAAGTCGAGGCTTGGCCTTCGTTTTCTTCAAGTACGGTTGGCCAATAGTTATGTCCAAACTAATGCACTTTAAACTCTATCGTAAAGAGTTAATGTCAAATGCCAGATATAAATCTTATGCTTTCAAAGATATTGAAATCAGAAATCAATTTTAAAAAAAACCCGCCTTATTATGAACTTTAGCTGCACATTGGAAGAAAACTAGAAGAATTTACGAGATGTTATTTCCCCTGTCAATTTTTTGTAGTTGTCTCATTTCATAGACCGTAAAATAGACGCCTACCCTTCTAGCTATTTAGGATGATAAGAGCATAAACTTTACTATCTTGGATTTGAGCCTTATCTTCTTTTCATTCCAGATAATGTAATTTTCAATTTTAGTAGTTTTTTTTATTCATGGATAACCAAAAACTTTTCGGCCTTGTTTTTAAATTGTCTCGTTTTAAACTTAACTCTATCAAATATTTTCCAGAGTTCGAACAATTTTCAGGCTACTTCAAAAGCTGGCCCGTTTGTCCAAATGATTTTTCTTCCTGCCTCCCTGACTCATATTGACTCAATTTTTTATAATTATTTTCGACGGTTTAATTCATTCAAAGTAGTCAATCCTGTTTTTTCTCTTGGTGATTTTAAAATTGAAAAAAAAACTTACACCTTCCTAATTTAATCATATAGAAACCTGACAAAGGTAAAGGTGTTGTTTTATTGGATGAAGATTACTTAGCAAATTTATGGACATACTTAGCGATGCATAGAAATTTTTTGAGTTCAAAAATTAAGTTTTTAAAGTAGTTATTAAATTTGAAGATAAAATCAATTTTTTTTGCGAAAACTTAGACATCAACACTTATTAGAAACTTAATACCTCAATATTCATGCTTCAGGTTTTACTCCAAGTATTCTTTTATGGTATCACGAAAACACACATAGTTAGTTTACCTCTCAGACCAATCTTATCAGCCATTCTGATACCTACTTACATGGCCGGTTCTAGGTCATTTGGTGCCCAAGGCGAGAGTGTACTTCACTATCTTGAAGTAGACCAAAAAAAAAACCCGCAGCATGGACACATTTATTATTCATTTTCAATGCAACACAACAACTGTAGAAAAATACAAACTATTTCAATAATTATATTAATAATAATATAATAAGTAACACCTTCGGGTGTAGTGCAAATGTTCTGGAAAAGAAGTGCAAAATCCAAAAAGCAATGTAAAACAGTGCAATCAAAAGTAAAAATCAAATATAAAAGTTTCAGAGCAAGGAAATTTTCTACTTTCCTGTTTGGTTATAGTATTTAGTAACAAAAATCTTTAAAAACAATGAACACAATTTGCAAACAAGGCAATCTTAAACGATGAATAGCACTAACATCTCCAATATTCTTTAAAACTTCACACGTCTGGACTTCTTAGCAGCAAAGGCATCTATGGTTTCATCAGATGAAATTTGTTCAGACACTTCCTGATTAATACTTATTAATGCCAGTCCATTGAGGCGTTCCTGAGACATTGTAGAACTCAAATAAGTTTTAATCAGCTTGAGTTGGGAGAAGCTTCTCTCAGCAGATGTCATAGTCACTGGAGTGGTGATAGCGATTCTTAGTGCTATCCACGTATCGAGATATATTTCATTTAGGTTTTGCTCCTCCAGAAAAAATTAAAGTTCGAGTGTTGTTGTCATCTTGCATTTGGGCCAAGTTGGAAAAGATTGCATTTCCAAAATCAGTTCTTCCACAACTAAGGCCGAGTTATTCCAAAGGTCAAGGTTTTGGTCAGTTCTTTAGCATGTTTCCCAAGCTCATCAGGTGGCAGATCAGGGAAGTTTATGGCAACACTAAATATATTGGCAATGTCACTTATCATTTCTGTTCTCTCTGTTAGTGATGAAATGCACACATCAACAACCGCATTTAAAAAAAGAAACTTCCATTCTCTTCAGTGCATCAATGAGCTGCTCATCGGGAGCCTCATAGGAAAGCTACCTTCTGCTTTAGGCCAGAAACCACATTAATGTCCTCGCACATTTCTTTTGCAGAGGATTGGGCATCAGCAAAAACAGTATTTCTGTAGCTGGCTAGGAAGACCTCAGCTTTTTTTAGTAGGTCCACAGCTACACACATATGCATGCTTACTGACTGCAGCAGTTTTTTTAATATACTGAACTTTTGCTACAATGTTATACCAAACAACAGTGCAAATGCAGTAGCGGTATGAATCAACGTTTTCAGCTAAAGACTGCTTCAACTTTTGTGGCTGGATCAGCAGTGCTGTCGCTCACCTCTAAGAGAGCATCTCTAACCTTGGCAGCCTGAAGCCTTACAGCCGTCACACTATAAATTCGGCTCTTCCATCGAGTGTCTGCTCAAGATTTTAGTGTTGTGTCTACATGCTTTTTTTAAAAAATGGACCACCTTTGGGTAGAGGCACAAAACAATTTGAAAAGTTTTTCAGGTAGCCAAAGTAGCCAGTTGCATCTGCAGAGCTCTTTGCTGCATCCGAAACAACTAGATTAACAGTGCGCGAGTCCAATCCAGTAGTCTGGATTGGACTTCCTTCTTTTCTCCCTTCATGTTTGCTCCATTATCATAAGATTGTCCTCTACAGTCTTCAAATGAGATACATAGCTCTTGGAGTCTCCTTAAAAAGAGGGCTGAGCGGCTTTCTCCAGTGATTTCTTCTGCGTCAAGGAGCCCCAAGCAATGCTCTTTTATTTGTGGATTGCCTTCAACTGAAACAATTCTGATGATTACGGATAATTTCTCCTTATGGCTCAAATCCGGAGTGCAATCTAAAATTATCGAAAAGTATTTAGACTGTCTGATTTCAAACTCAATGGACTCTATAATCCTTTCACTGATGCAATTAATGAGTTCATTCTAAACTTTTTTTCCAAGGTATGATGTGTGTTTGGCTCCTCCTTCCACCTTAGCAACATGCTCCTCCGGGACAGGGTCAAAATGAGCTAGGAGCTCTACTTCTTTTGGAAAATTACCATTATTGGGTTCGTTTAGTTTGCCAGTGGTCTCCCTGATAGCAATGTTTCGCTCTACTAACAACTAAATGATTGCTACAAACCTGGTTAGCACTTCATGCCACCTTCTCCTTTCTGCATTTATAAGTGTCATTTTCACTTTGTCTACTGTTTGGCCTGTTTTTACCGGGGGCGAAGCGCCAGCTCAAGGCATCGCTTTTTTTTTCAAAAGTACTAAAGTTTAATTGTACCCATTTAGAGCCATGAAATGACCCATATGGCCATGGGACATAGAGTTATTCACTATAGAGATTTCAAATCTGCTTTCATATTTGGCGCTGGGTGGCGCCATCTAGTGGCAGAAGCCTCATTTAGCCCTTCAAAGGCACTTGTAAGTGATTAGAACCATGGGAAACCATCAACGCAATAACCATTTATCATCTTATCACAAAACTCTGCAGGTCATTGGAGGGATTTTCCGTCTTTTTATAAGACTGTAGTTCCTTCCATGATCCCATGGTCTTAGTGTAGCAGGACTATATTAATGCATTTTGAGAGTGTCACTACAGTTTTTCCAGTCATTAAAACCATTCATGCTTAATTTAACTGCTTTCTGAAAGAAGAGTTTGCAACAGTAACAGAATAAACTATCGTTTTGGGGTGAATACATCAGCCACGTTTCTTGATTTTCTCCCCATTCAATAGATATGTGTGGAAGTAGTTGTGATGGCAACTTCTTCCATCCTCTCTTTTAGGGAATGTGAAGTCTGATTCTACCTCATAAGGTCCTAGACTAGTTAACTCAGTCCTCACTGTATCAGACAGGTGGTGTGACCAATCAGCAGGATCAATGGGGGCAGCTTTGACAGATCCACAGACATTTGTTAAAGCTGATGATGTGTCTTCAGACTGTTGGATGGTAACATTGAGTTTACTGGTGCTGTTCCTTCTCCTGTTAAGCGAATCATTCGAATGAAATATATACACAGCAACTTAGAAAGACATCTGTAGATGCATTAATAATAATAATTTTAGTTCAATTACAAGCTGTGAAAAACACAAAAAACATGAGATACAATTGCATCTTTGGACCCCCTCATTCATTGTACCTCTGCAATACTTCATTATAGCATGATACAATTGATATTTATAGTATTGTAATTATTAATAGATAAGATAGATCAATAAAGGCAACTACTGTAACAAACAGCATAAATACTCACCTGGAATTAAGTGCTGAAGCTGTGTCTCACTAGCCGATGTGCTGATGCTGATTACTGCCTCAGCCTGAATAGATGCCGCTGTGTAAAACACAAAACATGGCATGAAATGACATCTCTGCATTCATTGTACCTCCAATGTACTTCATTATAGTATGATACAAATGTGAAATTCACATTGTATTTATTAATAAAACTTTGTTCACGGAAAAAAAGTAATTTTACTGCAATCAGATTCTAAATTTGATTAAACTTACTCTTTTTCACTGAGAGGCTCAGGAGAAGACAGTGATGCCTCCTCTGTAGGAGCTTCCAAGGTGCCTGTCGTGGCTGCAAATATTTTCTCAGTCTATCTGAGAAGTTATTAATTTATTTGGATAAGAGGTTACATTGCGGCCAATAGCCAAGTTTACAATTAACATACAGTTTAAGTTTAGGGCTGCCAACCTATTCACCTGCCATGCATTTCTGGTGTTAGTGTTAGGTTACGTTGTTAGCCTAGTATAATACCAAAAGTAGGTATTATACTGACCTAACAACATAGCCTAACCTAAACTTTAACCACCTGAATTTCTGACATGCGTTCATTATAATAAGAAGTGGTGGGCCACTTGTTGAATGCCCGTCATATTTTCTGCAAAACTTCGTCATTCAATGTCGAAGTTTTACATAAATTGCTACGATTGTATATTAGTATTTATCGCAGTTAGCGTAGCTTAGCGGTTACTCTTACCTTAGTAAAATGAAATATCGAGAGGGTAACACTTTAAAAGTTAACTAAAATTACATACCTAGGCTTTGGGCCCGTTTTTCCTCCTCCTCCTTTCTTCGCTCTCTGAAAGCAGCACCTGACGGCTTAGATGCTCAGCGATAAGCAATTGATTCGTTCACAAAAATGACAACACGACGACGTCCTTCTGTATCAAGTTGAGAACCGGTGATGGCCCGATGCTCAACGCCTCCCTCACTTTTAAGAAAGAAAACGAGGCAAATATCAGGAAAACGTGTCAAGTAGCCTAAGTGTAGAGGGTGTGTATTAAGTTTATTATACATATATATATATATATATATATATATATATATATATATATATATATATATATATATATATATATATATATATATATATATATATATATTAATGGTTATTTCATTTTTTGAATCTGTAATTTGGCGCCCTAGGCAGCCGCCTGTGTGGCCTATGCACAGAGCCGGCCCTGCCCACTTATCTAATATATATATATATATATATATATATATATATATATGTATTTCTTTTCCCTTTACTCCTGCCCCTCACGAGGAATAATCCTACATTGGTTGATTCTTTTTGAATTCGCCGACTGTATTAATGAGAGCCCCTCTCATTTAGCTAAATATCATCACAAGGCGAGTTTTGAGGTGGAATCACTGGTCACCAATATTTTCATTATGGAAACTTCCGCTCTTATTACTAATAGTTTATTTACCAGGGCGACATCTAGGAGTTGACTAAAAATCACTGGATTTGATGAAAATTGCGGTTGGAGACACTATTTTCCTCTCTCAATGATACCGGTACTATATAAACAAATAGATGGAGTGGATATGATTTTCATTTAGTTTCTATTTTTGCTAAATCTTTTTTGTGTTATGACGAAATAGGTTGGATGGAAAACCGACCTGAATCCTTTAAGCCCGTAGCTTATATGCGGTACGTTGACGACTGCTTTATTGTATTCACAAATGAAAACCATGTAACACAATTCCAGTATTATTCAAACAGTCAACATCCCAACATAAAAATTGAAGTTAAGCGCGAGTCCGATGAAAATGATCATTTAAAACAGATCACCTACACAATAATCATCGCTTCACCTCAGTTGATGAGAGAAACCTGCACCGTGAATTGTTTTGAGTGATGCTAGGGGCGTGCAACCCCTAACCGCACTCCCTTGGCCCACGGATGATGGCACCAGTGGCAAGAGGGAGACTCAAGACGACCGCAATCACCGGCTGGTTGCCGTGGACTAGTAGATCCATCACTGAAACTACCTCATAGCTTATCCACAGGGCTGTTAGCCCCCAAGTGGGCCCTCCCACTCAGTTTAGCCCATCAGTCGAAATGGTGTACCAGGGTGTGGCACTTGGAGCCATGAAGTGAGAGTTGAGGAGCCAGTGACGCCCAATACAGCCAGAGCCATCCCGAAGGATGCGACTTCTCTGACAGCAAAGGTACTACGCCTCCTGACTCCCCCATACACCCCACCTCAGTATACGGTAAACACACGACAACACACCTTGGAACAATTTTTCCAGGCTTTTTTTCTTCATACTATTCTCTAGAATGTAGACTCATTTAGAACTTACAAAATTTGTTCAAACTGGGCTCTGTTCCGCCTAGAGTTCACTTTTCTGAGAGCTTTGTAAGTTTAATTTGTTCCCTCCAGTTCTTGACAGACTCGACTTAAGATCTTTAGAGAAATTACACAGCCGCCAAAGTGGGATAATCAAAACGGATAAAATGCCTTCTCATTCGAAGATACCTTATGTTATCTATAAGGAAACAATTGTTTTCTAAAGCCTTGCGTTTAGCACTTGTCTCATGGGAAGAGCTCCATTTGTATCTATGGAAACATGCGGTGGCGTCACCAGCCTGGCCGCCACATAACCTCTCTGGAGTTCAGCCATTAGGTGGCGCGGCCAGATTAGTGGTGGCGAAGAAAGGCTTTTATGAAGAGAATGAGCTCTTTTGGTGGCGTGACTGGTGGCAAGAAACAATCCCAGGGCGTCACTATGGTAGCGTCGGGAGAAGAGTCAGTACGGAGTAAGAAGTCGTTGAAGCGCCACCTTTTCTTTTTCCTCATTGCTTTCGTAGGAATCTATAATTTTACTTAATATTAAATTACAAAATTAAAAAATGTAAAATTCAAACTTTTATTGTGAATTCTGGGAATCTCCTTTTTCGACTCGTCCTTCTCGGAATCTTTCTTTCCTTTACACGATCAAGATCGTAGAGTCGTGAGCAAATAAATTATAAATGGACCTCGCTCTCTCTTAAAACCACCATGAATACATTTATAATTAATAAATAGTAATATTAATACTACTACTAATAAAATAATAATAATAATAATAACGATAATGATAATAATAATGATAATAATAATAGATAAATAAGAGAAGGAATCTTTAGCCCAGGAACTTTAGGGTTTTGAGGTGCAATAACTGGATAAAAGCTGAAACTTGTCACAAGTATCGGGATTTGTGACCTGAACAACATATCAAAAGTTCCATGGACTCCGCGCTTCGTTAGCCGCCATATTGGAATTTCCTTAAAATTCAAATATCTCGTAAAATAAGTTTTATCAAACAACATCACTCGATAAAAGTTGTTCAGAACTGATTGTTTTATAGCACTGATTAGGTTATTTTACATAAATAAGTAAATTTATATGGAAATAAATTAAAAATATTGAAATTGAAGTAATATGTTTATTTTCAAAGACAATTTCCACAGAACCGGTGGCCTGTATAACAAAATGCTTCGAAACAAAGGTTGTAGGGCAAACTATCTTCTTTTGAAATATATATACAAGTTTGACAGTGTTGTGACCTAGTAGCTGCAGAGTCTAAGTATTATCGGAAGTGTTACAATGATTTCTGCAAAACAAGCTGTGATAGTGGTGCATCCTGTTCTCATAAAACAGTTGGGAGACCATGACAGGCAGGTGCATTGGAAGCTTTCAATAGACTGTGTGACAATATAGATGACAACAATGAGTGCCAGTACTCACTGCAGGAATTGCACAGGATGATGAGAGAAGCTGCAGGCACAACAGAGACTGTATACACAGTTAGGACACTGAAACAAAAACTGCTAGACAGATATTTAGAAAGCACCACTGTCAGTAAATGTAAAGGAAATGATATTGCTTCATTCAGTGAAGTAGTCAGTAGATCCTTAGCATACTCCTGGTATAAAAACAGAGAAAGTAATATTCAAGATGAGAGACGTCTAATTGTACTAACAGCTACCGCCATCATACGTGAATATATACGTGCACCTGTGTTGACAATTCCGTGTATCCAGTATGTGAAGATATTACTAATTCCTCAATATATCAGGTGCCAAACATTCTCCGTGACTTTTTTGACGAAGTAACAAAATCAAAGCGTAGGAATGAACATAAGGAAAATGAGAAAAAGCGCTTAAGCATACAGCATGCAATCATGTCTGCAGCACGACCGAGGTCATTATTGTCTTCAATCCAGATATCTTTATATGTTTTCCTACATAGGCGCTTTGCTTCTAGCCAGACAATTGATTTTCTGGTGAAAGTAGGAGTAGCAGCGTCATATAAAGAGACTACGCTACGTTAACTCAGTAGTTAGGACTGCATCTGTGGATATAAGAGAAGATGGTTTTCTCCAATATATATTTGATAATGCAGATTTCAACATTCGCACTCTTGATGGATTGGGAACGTTACACAGTATGGGTAGTGTAAAATGTGTACCTCCTACCAGTGCAGTATTAACCAGTACTGCAGCTCAGAGAGTCGTGGATGTAAGTAGTTCAAGTAATGCTGGAGGAACAATTCCAATAGAGATATATAGAAAACCTACAAGCATGTCAGGTCTGCAAAATATCACAGCAAAGGCATCTATCACATGCGATACATATCAACCAATAACTGCAAAACATGCTCAACAGTTAGATACCTTATGGATATGTGGAAGCTACTTAAGTAGTTTCCACATATCCATAAAACCCCAGGCTGGAATGGCTACATGCAAGCAGCAATGAAAGGTGGTAACTTTGAAACTACTCATATACTTGCCCTTCCCTTCATCAACTTGGACCCAGGGAATCTATCAACTATATATACAGCACTCCTGCATGCTGTCGAGGGCACTAAGTCCTAGAAACAAACTCACTGTGTGGTTACTTTTGACCAGACCGTCTATATGAAAGCATTTGAAACAGTTGCTGCAGGTGGAGAAGAAAGTCCCTTGTCAAAAGTAGTTGTACGTTTGGGTGGTTTATATCTCCTCATGTCCTTCATAGGAGCAATAGGCACCATAATGCGTGGAAGTGGACTGGAAGAATTGTGGGCAACAATATATGCTGAAACTTCTGTGAGGCACATGGTGTCTGGCTATGCATACTACCGTGCCCTTCGAGCTCACTTTCTCAAAACAGGCTGCTCTTACAAGAATTTTCTAGAAGATGTTCCCAATATGAATGATGAAGAACGTAGTGCAATCTTGGAGATCTTTCACTCCTTCTTGACCCATGAAGTTGATGTTGAAGACGTTATAAACAATGAATTCCTAAAAGACATTAATGAGAAGCTGATAACCATCATCAACCAAAAGAAGGACTTGAGTCGCCCAGCACGACTTTGGTTGCAGTATCATAAACAAGTATCTCTAATTAAGTTCTTTTTGAGAGCTGAACGTACAGGATAGTGGGATTTGCACCTGTATTGTGTACGAGAGATGCTTTCACACTTTCATGCTGCAGGACATCTACATTATGCCAAAGCAGCACATATCTATTTGCAGTAAATGAATGAACTTTCAAGTAAAATGCCAGAGAAAGAATATGAGCAACTGACAACAGATGAAATCTTCACGGTACATCGTAGCAATCGTTACTGGTCAGGGACATGGAGAGATATGATAATTGAGCAGTATCTGATGAAGGGTGTAGAGGAATCCACTAGAATAGTAGTATTTCACCACCTCCTGAGATATTACTTCGGGAGAGAAAGCGAGCCGTTACTCCCCACCCCACTCTGACTTCACTCTTTTTGGACTTGCCGCCAGGTCACTGAGAAATTCACAACGAAGCATGACACTGAAATTGAAGGCTACCTTCTCGCCGTTTTAATCCCCCCTTCCCCTGGATCGGGAGATTACACATCTATTGTGTAGATTTGCATCGAACAACTTTTATGTCTCCAGCCGCTGGTCGTTCCGTCTGACCCGGTGATCGTTCTGTCTGACCCGGGGATCGTTCCGTCTGACCTGCTGATCCCCGCCTCTTACACTTTCTGGCAAGGAGACGCTCGGTTGTCCCGGCCGATAACGAGGGTTCGAGAAGGCCCCTCTCTCTCTCCTTGTTTTGTAGAAATCTCGGTATATATGCACCCTCTCAAGGATTACCCGTAGATTTGGTTAGACGACGTTTCCCCGAAAGGAGTTCGATTCAACGACGCTCTCTCCCAAGAAGTGTTTAATGACGGTCGCAAGTCACAGAAGAGCTGGACATCACACTCGTATCTTCGGGTCGGGGAGAAGAGTCTCATGAGGCAACATCATCCTTTATCAACCGCCTTGGACCAAGGATTGGAGAAGCCGTCGTCCGGAGTTCTTCTGGTGACCTATTAAGGCCCAGAGGCCCAATAGCTCGCTCAATCCGAGTTTGGAGAAGTCATCTTCCCTCCCCTTTGAGGACAAGAGGCCCGATAGCTCGCTCGATCCGAGTTTCGATAAGTCACCTCCCCCTTTCGAAGTTCGTCCTGGAACCTCTTGAGGAAAAGAGGCCCGCATCTCGCTCGATCCGAGTTTGGAGAAAGTAGCGCCATCCTCTCGGGTTCCTAGCTACACCTGTTAGTAATCAAGGTCACCAAGACCTCCCCCCCAAGTTCGCCCCGCTTTTCTCTCGACGTTCAAAGGAACTAAAGCTCTCACTACACTAAATCTCCCATTATAACCATTTAATAATCCTGGTTATCCAATTAGTATTCGGAACCTAATTCCGTCTTATTCATGTACCTATATATATATATATATATATATATATATATATATATATATATCCATATTTATTTTGTGTCTTTTATTTAATGTGTATTAAAATCTATTTTTGTCGTTGTGTTTGGAATATTCCTTGGCCCTACAGCTGCAGCTAAATATTCAAATCGCACTCTTAGAACAATAACAGTTGTTGCCTTGCTTAGCCTACCTTAATGCCGGTGTGCGTATATTCCCGTACACTGGGCCATACTTCGACAAATGGATTCAAATTTTCTGGAGGACTTACGCATGGCAGGGGCATTACTGAGAGCACTTTAGCCCAGTGGAAAAAAGCAACGCCAGCAAGTGCACAAGTTTGTGAAGCTATGAAGAAATTTACTGGTGTTTCATCTTCAACAACTGAACAGCATGTTGAATTGCGAGAATCACGACAGTTTCATGATGAGAAGAACTTACACATAATGTTAAACTAGCTACGATCTCACTCTCCATTTTAAGAAACATTTAGTGGTTTGATATCCCTGGGAACAGGGATAATTGCTGATGATTTAGTGAACTGTGACAGCAAAATCAATTAGCTTGAAAGAAATGCATGATAGGGATGGCAACAAGTTCTCAGCTATACACCTAAAACAAAAGAACGCAGTACGGTTAATCTCAGTGATGAGAAATGGACTGAAAGTTCGTGAAGACTTTGTTACAGTGAACTCTCAACAGCTATTCAGCAGAATAATATGTGTTCTGAAAGATGATGATCAACTTGCCAATTATATGACCTATGAGGTGGCCCTTAAACCTCCTTCACTCTTCGACGACATCTCAATAAGAAAAGGAAACAAAGCAGCATTAGCAAATAAGTTGGAGTTTTATTGACCTTGGGAAGGGTTAGTTTCAGATGAATACCAGTAAGTTGTGGATGGTGGTCATCTCCTTCATAAAGTTGTGTGGCCAAGGCCGGCTGTGTACCGAGATATCTTTCAAACCTACATAGGTTATGTATTCAATCATTATAGCAAAAATGCAACAATTGTGTTTGACGGCTACCAAGTAACACCAACGAGAAAATCGCAGGAACAAAATCGTAGAGCATCCAAACATTGTTCTATAGAAGTTGCAGTGGAAGAAGAATGTTACACAACCTTACCACAAGCAGATTTCCTGTGTAATAAGTGTAACAAGACACATCTGATCAATAAGCTGAAGAAGCACCTGCAGTCTGCTGGTTATAGTTGCCAAGGATGATGCAGATACGTCCATTGTCCAAACTACTTGGTCATTAGAAGATACTGGACATAATGTAGCAGTAATGGGTGAAGACACAGACTTGTTTGTACTTCTTGTATCACTTTCTAAGTCATCCATGAAAATACTTTTCATTAAACCTGGTAAAGCCCACAATTCCAACAAGACCTATGATATTAGAAAACTTTAAGCTAGCATGGGACATCTTCGGCAACATCTGCTGTTCCTCCACACAGTTACAGGCTGCGACACAATATCAGCTATATATGGAAAAGGAAAAAAAAGGTCATTTGATATCCTGAAGAATAGACAAGACATGTGCGACACAGTGTCTGTATTTGATAACCCAGAAGCATCTAAAGATGAACTGGCCAAAGCTGGTGAAGCTTTCCTCCTTTCTGTTTATGGAGCTGACAAAACTCAAACATTGGATAAGTATCGGTTTTATGCATACAAGAGAACAGTAGCAAAGATGTCACTTAAATATGATTTTCAGCTATCTACATTGCCACCAACAAGTGATGCAGCTCGTTTGCACTCGTTTAGGGTGTTCTTCCAAGCGCAACATTGGCATGGTAACCATATCTCTCTAGTTGAATGGAGATGGGAGAGTTGCGGAACCCGACTGAAACCAATCCCTTCAATCAAACCTCCAGCTCCAGATGACCTGTTACATTTAGTCAGTTGTAACTGTCGCAAAAGTTGCCGCCATCAATGTGAATGTCGGAGGGCTGGTTTATCGTGCTCATCCATGGGTGGCCAGTGCCGTGTTGCTTGATGGGAAAATTCACTGCCATTTGAGGAGGATGCTGAAGAAGACACTGAGATTAGAGAAAATTGATTTTGAAGCATGTGTGTGCTCTGAGTGTGTGATGTTCAGATCTAATTCAAACCTTAATTACTTTCATGACATACTTATTGCACAAACATTTAAAGGAAACCTACTGCCATCTTTCTTGTGTTTGAGTGTTTATGTTTGTATTAATGAACAAATAATAACATTGGTCAGCACATATTTTTCATCAGAGACAGTATACTTTTCTAAATGCATTTTCCATGTTGAATCCGAATCTGCCTTCGGTTTTGCTCTAGCACGTATCAATTTTAAGATATGCCAAAGATTCAAAATGGCCACCTGCGATTATAAAATGTAGTATAGTACTGGTATTGCTGTATTGCATGCATCATTATTGTACTGCTAAGATGAGCAAACTAGATGTTTCGTGAGTTCTTGCTGGTTAAAGGGGTATAGAGAAGAATTCATTTACATTTGTAACCCGCATGCATATTTTGCGCAATTATTTATAATTCTGTTTTATGCTTTCAGGTTCCTCATGTGATGTGCATCTTCTAAGCTGCTCCTTCTGCGTTGATCATAAGAGGCTTTCAAATATTTCCACAAAGCAATAACATTGCCTCGAGAGTGCAAAAATCACCCAGATAAATTCTGCTATGTATCTGGGCATTTTAAAACAAAATCTCAGCAGCGTACTATCACAAATGATATAAAGAAAATGTACAAACTCTACTTCGGTTGCCCTCTGGGTGACCAAGATAGCATGAGCACCACACCAAATTTGTACTTCCCGCTCTAATGGATTACGTGACTGGATTAACAAAAAGAAAGCTTCAATGCCCTTCGGAGTTCCTATGATATGGAGAGAGCTCAGAGATCATCTCAAAGGTTGCTATTTCTGCAGTATGACCACAAAAGGATTTTCTGAAAAGAACAAGCACCAAATTGTTATATCCAACCATGGATTCGGCGTGCAGACCAGTTCCACATAATGTATCTTTGCCAATTCCAGTTCCACCTGATGATGGCCTCGTACCTGATGATATTAGTGATGATAGCAGTACCGAAGGTGCATGCTCATTAGATGCGGATGTTTGAATATGAGGATGCTAACTCAGAGCCAAAGTTATCTACTCAGAAAGATTTGAATGATCTTGTGAGAGATCTGTCACTGTCATAGGAGAAAGCAAAACTTCTAGCATCTTGATTACCGGAAAAGTTCTTACTCGAGAAAAATGTGCATGTGAGTTACTTTAGAAAGCGTAATTGTGATTTGACTTCATTCTTCACAGTTAATGGACCTCTCTGCTACTGCCATGATATAAATGGATTGTTTGAAGCCTTGTCACAGACATACGAGGCGTCTGACTGGCGTCTCTTTATTGCTGCTTCTAAGACAAGTCTGAAAGCTGTTCTCTTGCATAATGGCAATGTAAAGCCTTCCATTCCTATTGGCCATTCTGTCCACCTTAAGGAGACATATGATAATATGGATAATCTTCTTAAAGCCATAAACTACCAAGCCCATCAGTGATACATCCGTGATGATCTAAAAATCATAGGCATGCTTATGGGTGTGCAAGAAGGATTCACGAAGTACTGTTGCTTCCTCTGCCTGTGGGATAGCCGTGCCACTGCAAAACATTATGACAATCGTGACTGGCCCCTCCGATCTACATATGGGCCTGGAATAAACAGTGTTCAGTCTGTCGCCCTGATAGAGCCTCAGAAAATATATCTGTTACCTCTTCATTTGAAACTAGGTCTAATGAAAAACTTCGTGAAAGCAATGGCTAAGGACAATTCTCAGGGATTCCAATATCTGTGCAAAAGATTTCCACAACTGAGCGCAGGAAAACTAAAAGAACGCATATTTGTGGGACCACAAATCAGGCAGGTTTTAGCAGACCATGATTTCGAGAAGACCCTCACTGCTCTTGAACTAAATACATGGCTAACCTTCAAGTGTTTATGTGAAAACTTTCTGAGCATCAACAAGTTTCTTTACAGAGATGGCGTGAAAAACCTTCTTCAATCTTATAAAGAAATGGGATGCCGTATGTCACTTAAAATCCATTTCCTGCATTAGCACCTAGACCTTTTCCCAGAAAATCTTGGAGCCGTAAGTGACGAGCAAGGTGAACGTTTCCATCATCATGATATCAAGACCATGGAAACTCGCTATCAAAGATTTGGGAATGAGAGCATGATGGGAGATCATTGTTGGATGTTGTATCGTGATAATCCTGAAAAAAATTCAAACGCAAATCCCATGCATAACGTTTATGAATTGGAGTTTTGACTTATTAGGCCTTCATATCATTGTTTACCATTATTATACATGCAATACCATTAACTTTATGATGCTTGTGGAATAAACAAAACATGGCTATTTATCTTTATCATATGTTTACGCCTAAAGAGAATGATAAATTTTAGAGTTTCTATATGTTAAATGCATCATTTTGTGTCAGTTCAACTTATCAATGCACATGGAGATATACAGAAGGCAATTAATTTCTAGTAATGGCGCTATGCAACCATATATCACCAGTTTCGGCAAAGAACTCAGAGTAAAACGCCACATTCTATCAGCGACGGTGGTCATATTGAATTTTCTAATATCTCGAAAATCTGATGTGCTAAAGAAAAACTAAAGTCAGAATTGAAATCAGTGAAAGAAATGCCATGAGAAAAGTTTGCTCAGGTCTCTGATCATTAAAAAAAAGTTCAAATTTGTTGGCCAGTGTAATTTGTCACTTATCTCAGTTGAAAGATTTTTCCTTTGTAGTTTCTGTTGTTGTATATGTAAGTATAACAAAACGGTATGTATTATAATTTGTACACAAGATATTTGTCCAACCAAGCTCATTAATATAAAGTTCATGCTTTTTCAGGCATCCTGTTTGATTCTAAAGAAAAAAGGTTATTTGCACGAGTTCCTTTCACTATGATTTCTAATTTCATTATTAAGAAAAGAATAATGATGTTTATAAAGACACTATTGTTCAGTAATTTAGAAAAATGTTCGCAAGTTAAGGTTATCTTTTTATTTAAAAAAAAGTAGTTTGATTTTGTGTGGGACAATTTGCCATATTGGCTTTCTGTTTATTTTCCATCATAACTTCCTTATTTTTAAAATAATTGCATAAATTTGTATATATATATATATATATATATATATATATATATATATATATATATATATATATATATATATATATATATATATATTACAAAAGAAGATAGTTTCCATATAAATTTACTTATTTTTGTAAAATAACTTAATCTCTGCTATAAAACAATCAGTTCTGAACAACCTTTATTGTGTGGTGTTTTTTGATAAAACTTATTTTACGAGATATTTGAATTTTAAGGAAATTCCAATATGGCGGATAACGCAAACGCGGGACTCCATGGGACTTTTAATATGTTGTTCAAGTCACAAATCCCTATACTTGTGACAAGTTTCAGCTTTTATCTAATTATTGCACTAAAACCGTATATTTTTTCCTAGCGCTTCGGGGCTACTTGTTTAATCCCAAACGAACAAGCCACAACTGCTAAAGGCCAGAATACGAACTGAACTGAAAGAAAAAAAAAAAACAGGAGGAAAAAGAAAAGATTTTTAGCAAATATAAAAATACTGAGCTAATTCCAACCCAACATTATTGCAACCTAATTAATTCCAAGCCTCGGGGAAACAAATACCGAAAACACAAAGGGGGGGTAGGAATTAAATTCTCCTGTAGGGAGAGAGACACGAAATATGACCTGGAAGGAAAAGAGAAAAGAGAAAAGATGACACGACTTCAAGTATGTTATTTTGGGGGTGGAATACACTTCGTTTGCCTTTCCTGGTACCCCCTGCTAGGGGAACGAAGCCGAGAAATCTTGACAGGTTACAAGGTGAGGCCAGAATTTATTTTGGATTCTTTCATGTTCTTGTTAATTAGCCTCAAACTGATTTCGAAAATGCAAATCAAAGTAAAAACTTGAGATTTTCACTCATATGTCACTCTAAATGGAGTTCCTGTCTCTTTTCACTCTTACTAGTTCCTGTCTCTTCTCACTCCTACTAGTTCCTGTCTCTTCTCACTCCTACTAGTTCCTGTCTCTTCTCACTCCTACTAGTTCCTGTCTCTTCTCACTCCTAAAAGTTCCTGTCTCTTCTCACTCCTTCTAGTTCCTGTCTCTTCTCACTCCTACTAGTTCCTGGTTCTTACCACTCCTACTAATTATTGTCTCTTCTCAATCCTACTATTTCCTGTCTCTTTTCAATCCTACTAGTTCCTGTCTCTTCTCACTCCTACTAGTTCCTGTCGCTTATCACTCCTACTTGTTCCTGTCTCTTCTTACTATTAATAGTTCCTGTATCTTCTCACTCCTACTAGTTCCTGTCTCTTCTCACTCCTGCTAGTTCATGTCTCTCCTCACTCCTTCTAGTTCCTGTCTCTTATCACTCCTACTAATTCCTGTCTCTTCTTACTCCTACCAGTTCCAGTCTTTCTCACTCCTACTAGTTACTGTCTCTTCTCACTCCTAGTGGTTCCTCTGTCTTCTTACTCCTGGTATGTACATTTTATGTAGATAATGTATCTGTGTGTGTACGTGCGTATTATGTGTATATGCATGTATGCATTTGTGTTTATGTATTTGACAAAACTTAAAAGCGCCGCCTTGGCAGAAGGCAATCCGGACGTGGGAGGGTTTTAGGTGTTCAATACCCTCTTTCCCCTGTAGCTGGGTCTAAACAAGTACAATGACGTGCTTGGGCTTAAAACCAAGAAGCGAAAACCAACGTGTGCATCCAACAAGTAAGAAAAGATTTGTAAACAAATTGAGCAAGTTGAAGTGAAAGTGCGTGGAAGATATAGGAGTATAAGCTGCCCCCCCCCCTCCCCGGCGTTGGGCCGGGGGATCCCAATCTTTCAGATGTTACCTACAGAATTGGCGGGTGAGTATCTTTGCCGATGACGTCAGTTCGGTGGTTATATAACCAATAACCACCGAGGGAATTTAATTTCCCTGAAGTGAAGAAGAGTGAGACAGAGAGAAGAGAATGATAAGGAAAGCAAAAAATCGGATAATGGCGCAGAAGAACAAAAGATAATAAACTTGAAATACTGGGGGGGGTGTATCACGAAAAATTAACGCAATCGAAGGTACGAACTCAAATCCAGAGAACAAGTTCGTAAGAAGAGGCCCTCAAAATTCAACCTCAAGATTCTTTATCATATTTTCCGTCCGGTCGTGGCACTCGGTGGCATTGAAGGCGGGCCCCTCGCAGTGCCAATGGCAGGTACCGTCGCGCTGCCTTAGAAAATCCTTAAGGGGTGAGAGAAGCATCAAGGGAAAGGGGTTAGGTGTAATTCCCCATAGAGCAATGGGGGATAAGGATGAACCCATTATTAAAAGATACCCTTACCCTATATTCGTCCTCGCCTTAGGTAGTCTCCTCTTTTCAATGCTCGGGTAATAGAGGGTGGAACTCATTTTGAAAGTCAAATCTCTCTTTCTTTCTCGCTCAAAGTATTCCTCACCTTTTGACCTTTAGTAAGTTTTGAAAATGTTCATTTCTTCTAACACTTTCTTCATGAACCTCGTGCGGAAGAGTTTGAAGCCGAAATATTGTTTCTTCACAAGGTTGGAGATGTCTACAAGCCAGAGAGGTCATATCGACCTCTCGGAGATCGACGGCCTCTTCCCCCTACCTCGCCTCGTATGAAATCACATAGGACCCCGATCTTTAACATTTGCCTCCAGTGCATTGGGGCAAGGGACTTTACGTAGTCAAAGCCTGCTTTCGCCTAGTTGGTCAAAATGCCTCAAATACACTGTAAGAAAGTCGGTTCGGAAGGATTTCTGCATCAAAATTAATAACAGTGCATGGGAAAGCAAGATTTGTCGCTCTATTTTTTTAACCCTCGTTCTTCATTCCTTCCTGCAGATTTCTGGTTTGGAGTTTTTCATAGGTCAATCTAACTGTGAATTATCTGAAAATACTCCTGCCCTCTGTCATTTTCTGGCGTTACGTCTTGTTCTCAGATTAAGGTCTTCTAGGGTTCAACATTAACGAGTCTCTATTTAACTTTAAATTTCGTAAGCTGACGTCAGCCGCCTCCGAAGACGCCGTTGCTTTTACTAGAGATCGTAATACATTGTTTCATTCATCCCTCGGTTATTGTTGGTTTCGATCAACGCTTGCAACGATGACCTCTTTTTCGGGCATTTTATTAGCGGTCTGTTGTCCTCCGCAGCCGCCAAACTTGCGCGAGTTTTTATTTCGTTTATTTTCTCGTTTTCTCAACGTATTCCCGGATCTCCCTAGGGACCATAAACGGGTCATCTGGCGCCATTTGTAAAAAGCGAACTCCCATCTGTCCGGTACATGCTTTTGTTTCTTTGATGGTAACAATTAATTTCTATACTCGCTTATTCCATGGCTAACTAATCTAATTAATTGATTCCTAATCAACTTTTTGTATAAGTTCCCAAGGCCTTCGCGATTTACTTAACCTGGAAGTTGCAACTCAAATGGCATCGTCTTTACATTCAGCATCGCTTCATTCGGTGTCATAATCATCGCAACATTGTCCTTATTGCTTCAAGTGGCTCATCGCCTCTTCAAGCGATAGCTGTTAAGGACATCTTGCCAACCGTTGTTCTTCTCGGCCTCCAGAAGATAATGACGTAGCTCTCTAAAACTTATTTGCAAAATGATCGTGTTTCCATTGCTTCCATGAGAGTTGCGCGGCCTCCTCTTACCTAACGCCCCAAATTGTCTAATTGGACTATGTTATACACCTTTTCCTTTTCCCTAACTTCACTCTTTTGATGAACTTACTCTCGAGACCATCCATACGGAGATATTATCGTAGGTTTTCGAGTAGTAGTAGTAGCGGTTCGCCAACCTGCCTTTATCCAGGTGGATCCCGACCGGATAATGAAATAGACATAAAGATCAGTATGACAATCGCTGGGGAGCCAGAGGGCACCAGAGGACGGTCGCCTTTGGGGAACTAACAGCGTTCAGGTGGACCCTTCGTCGTCACAAGGTAGAGGGACATATTCCGCGTCAGAGATATGTGGATATAGATACCCATCGGCAGGATTCCTTGGAACAGAGTATGTGCGTGTGTGTGTGTATGTGTTGTGCTGCGAAAACGGGAGAGGAAAGAAAGCAGTGCTGTAATCTGCTATGTGTGTGATGAGAAGTTTAAGATCTACCCAACCCAGTACAGGGTGAGCACAGCGCGTCCTCCAATTTGTAGCCAGATCTCTCCGTGCGCTGACTTTTGCGATCGCTCAAGCCGAAATCGAACTCGGTACCGCGACTTTGGTGGACCCACGCTGTATCTACTCGGCTAGCAAGAGCTCTTTTCTCGTAATTATTTTTTAATTAATAACACCCCTTCCCCCCATACGTTTACTCGTTGGGTCATCGGAATTTCAAAAACCTTTCAAAAACCAATTAAAAAAAACCATTAAGATACCGAGTTTACGGAAACGCCATTGACTTAATCAGACCAGAAGCAACTAAGAAATAACCAAAGTAGAAATTGTATTATCAATTTATACCGCCATTCCCAATTTAAAATTAATATCCTCCCCTTTCGAACCGTCGCAATTATTAATTTAATAAGTCTTTCAGACAGCAAACGCTCATTGTGTAAATAGACAGCTCGATAGACTGTCACGAGAGACAGTTGGTGTGCGTTGGCAGTCGCGTTTGGTCTCCTTATCGAATGCGCGTGACAGGAACAATGTCGTGAGATCCGATTTGGAGATGTTTCTGGTCACCACCAGCTGTTGTGGTGGTCACCGGTGGAGCTGAGCGACTCCTCACCAAACCCCAGTAATTCAGGGAGAATGGGAAACCCATTTGCATAAAACAAGTCCTACTGTCGCAATCTCTCTTCCGCATTTCAAATTAATAACATTCCGGACAAGTCAAATTTACCCAATTTTCATATATATATATATATATATATATATATATATATATATATATATATATATATATATATATATATATATATAGTGGCCCGCAAAATTATTGGACATATAACATTTTTTACTATTTCATGCATAATATTTCTTCTTTTGGGTTGATAATTTACAAATATGGTCCAATAATACTTTCAATCACCTGCGCAAATGAAAAATGAAAAAAAATCATAAATGCAAAATATTTATTTACAAAAATAATAAAATAACGCATGCAAAAGTATTGGATACATTTATTTAATATTTTGTAGCATAGCCTCAATTCTGTTTTACTACTTCAAGCCTCTTTCTGTAGTTGGTCGTAAGCCTTTTACAAGTATTCGCAGGAATATTAGCCCATTCTTCTTTGCAGAAATCTTCCAACTGTTTGACATTTTGTGGATTCCTTGCACAATCTTGTAGCTTTAGTTTCTCCACAAGTTTTCGATTGGGTTTAGGTCAGGAGACTGACTAGGCCATGCCATGACGTCAATCTCATTATTTTCAAACCATTTTTGAGTTGCCTTGGCCGTGTTCTTAGGATCATTGCCTTGCTGCAAAAGAAAACTTCGTCCAAGGCCCAATGATCTGGCAGATTTGAGAAGATTTCGTTCTAGAATTTCGCAATATTGAGAGGCATTCATCCTCTCTCTGATTATTTCCAATTTCCCAATGCCACTTAATGAAAAACACCTCCATACCATTAAACTACCGCCTCCCAATTTTACAGTAGGTATGGTATTCTTAGGGTTGTGGGCCGTTCCCTTCTTCCTCCAAACCTGAGTTGCCGTGTTCTGCCCCAAAAGTTCAATTTTTGTCTCATCGGACCATATTCCGTTGTCTCAAATTTCGCTCGGTTGGTTTTCATGTTTCAGCAAATTTTAACCGGGCTTTTACATGATTAGTGGTCAACAAAGGAGACTTCCTTGGCGATCTTGCATGTAGGCCAATGCGATTGAGGGTTCTACTAATTGTGTCCTTGCTCACTTTCTTTCCAGCTACTTTAAGATCGTTTTGAATTTCCATGCGAGTTGTAAATGGATCGTTCTGCACTTTCCGAGCAATCCACAGTGCATTGTTTTGTTTCCATGGCCGGCCGCTCCTCTGAGAATGTTAGCAGTCGTATTAAAATTTCTTCCACTTTCTAATAATGTTTCCTATTGTACTTAAAGGGATCTTTAGATATTGGGATATTTTACGATAGCCATCTCCTCTTCTGTAACGTTCAATGATCATTTTGCGCACGTCCTCTGACAATTCCTTAACTTTGCCGCCCATCACGTTCATTGATTACAACTGGTGGAAGGAGAATAGTGGCTGAAGAAGATAGCAGATGACGTCATTAATAAGCAAAGTATCGTTGGCGTTTCTGATTGGCCAAGAGCAACAGTTCTATTATTGAAACATATTTGTCAATTTTCCACCCAAATCGAAAATATTATGCATGGAATAGTAAAAAATTAATATGTATCCAATACTTTTGCGTGTGCTATTTTGTTTTTTTTTAATAAAATTTTTGCATTTATCAGTTTTTCATTTTTCATTTGCACAGGTGATTGAAAGTATTATTGGAAAATATTTGTAAATTATTAACCCAAAGGAAGATATATTATGCAAGAATTATTAAAAAGTGTTATGTATCTAATAATTATGCGTATCACTGTATATTAGTGTAGATGTGTAGCAGTCTTTCTCGGATGCAAATTCTGTTGAAGACCATGGTATATTATTTCGCCTTGATCAATTTCCTTTGCCAACTTTCTATTTTTCTGTCTTTTTTAGTCCATCTTGTAGATGGTAGATAACTTGTCCTATCTTCATATCTCTTTTTAATAAATGCGTTTGGTAAAAACCAAACTTAAATTGCTGAGTTTTCGATCTAATATTTGTATGAGGGTGGGTGGCTAGAATAAAGGTAAATAGGAAAAGGCTAATAACCAACTTCATTGAAAATAATTTGAACCTTTGCTATATAAATGTTTATTTGTAAGTGACACCGAATTTGCTAGGTTTTAAGATATATTCCTCTCTTACTTCCAGGCTTCTTGCTTATTAAAAAATAAAATCAAAATTCTTACTAAAGCATTAACACGATTTGGCGATATTGTGTTTCTCAAGTAGGTTTAATTCTGTTAAATGTTTACAAGTTTGCTGACACAATCAAAGCCCTTAATAACTTTACTTTAACCGACCAAATGCATATTTCTTCAGATCAAAAGCCTGTTTCAGAAAATCAGTCTTGGTTAATATAAGTTAACTCTGAAAGCAAGCCGTTTTTATTGAAAAAGCCTACCTATTTTAATTAAACACAGGCAATATGATCTACAGAATATATTTTGTATGGGGAAAATTAGATTGATTTAACAAATATATTAAAGTGATTTCTTTGTCACTGTGAAATAGTTCAAGAAAAATTTCGGAGTACGGTTCAGGATCTTGGAGTATTGAGCTTTTATGTCTATTATCGATGTTTGTCATTTGTTTTTTCGTCGGATAAAGGGATTTTAATAAGAACAGGATTCCCATCTACTGTTTTGGAAATAAGTTTATTTTTCATTTCTCCTAAAACGTGATGAAATTATTCATTTTCTTTTCACCCCATTCGATATCTAAGCTTGAAAAAAATTCCTGCACGCTGTAAAATGTTATAAAAGATAAATTTTTGAGGCGAAAAAGATTGTTCAATCTTGTAAGCAAATTGGCCTGGGCATCTCTTTCTTTAGTCCATGATGATTCGTAATTTCCGATCTTCAGAAGATGATTTAATTGTTCTGAATTGAGTGCTAAACTATGACAGTCATCTAGCAGTAGTTCGATTGCGTTTTACCGAAAACAAATTTAAATTGTTGAAATAATCATTTTTCTTTAAAGTATTTCATGTATATAACGCATCCTATTCACACATTTAATTTTGACTACGTGGGTGGCAGCCACACTCTTTACAGCGCTTTATATATTTACTGAAGGTATATGTGTCCAAAACATTTCACAACGTTTGTAATTTCCTTTGATATAAAATCATAACAAAATTTAAAGTGCAGCTCCAAATTTATAAAATCATGAAAAGGTTTATTTACTTTCGTAATTTATTTGAAGCCTTTTTATGTTTTGTTGTTGATGATTTTGGCTTAGCTCATGCAAATCAGAAATCCCGTATCTCAAATTATTAGAATATTTTATAGGATCAATCAGAAAAGGATGTCCAATACAGAAATGTCAAACTTCTGACAAGTATGTTCATTTATACATTCCTTAGTTCATTGGGGTTCCTTTAATATGAATTTACTGCATTAATCAGAGTGGCATGGTGGCTATTTACCAGTGACACTTGTGGTGTTATTGAGGCCTAGGTTGCTTTGATAGTTGCCTTCAGCTCGTCTGTACTTTGGGATCGGACATCTTTCTCTTGGCAATATCTCATAGATTCTCTATTGGGTTCAGGTAAGGTGAGTTGGTGACCAATGAAGCACAGTAATGTCAGGGTCAGTAAACCATTTACTAGTAGTTTTGGCATTATGTGCAGGTGCCAAGTCCTGCTAGAAAATGAAATCGGCTTATCCATAAAGCTTCACAGCAGATTAGAGCATTAAGTGTTCATAAATCTCTTAGTAGAAGACAGCGTTGACTTTGAACTTGATAAAACACTGGACCAACACTAGCAGACGACATGCTCCACCCTCCTTCACCAAAAGAAATCTCTAGAGACTGTAGAAACTTCACACTGTACACTCCTTGGATTCTGTGCCTCCTCATTCTTCAGCCATATTCTCGGTTTTTGATCTCCAAATAACATGCAAAATTTACTTTCATCTCAATATATGACTTTGTACCACTGAGATACACTCGTTCTTTTTCACCTTGCCCTGGTAAGACACTTCTGACGTTGTCTCTGGTTAAGGGGTGGCTCGAATTTAGACATGAAGCAATTTTAAGTAACAATATTCTAAATTTAAATACTGAAAGCCTGGAAAACATAATTATTAACATTCAAAAATGAATGGAGTAATACAGTTGTTATGGATGACGATGTAAATTTAACTCAGGGTAAAGCAAATGGCGCAGATGAGATATATGCACGAAGTATTAAGGGAAAAAACAACGAAATTTCCGTTATACTCGCTTTTCTGTTTAATTACTCTTTAAAAGCATTTTTTCTCCATGGACTGGAAACAGCCAACTGTTCCTGTATTCAAAAAAGGTATACGTGGTGAAAAGGAGAATTAACGGCCTGTAGGCTTAACTTCCATTATAGATAAATAATGGAGTAAATTAATGATATAAAATTATGCAATCATTTGGAGAGTAATCAACTTTTAGCAAATAGTGAACAAAGTTTCAGGAGGCCAGAGAGATCTTGTTTCACTAGTCTGGTCACTATTTATAACCCTGAGGCAAAAGGGTTCAATTCGGGATCAAGTTACGATGTGATATAACTATATTTTCTTAAAGCCTCTGTTAAACTACCATCAAGTATCATTCTTTCAAAGTTAAAAACTATACACATTCACAACAATACGACAACTTGGATTTAGAGGTGGTTAACATATCGTAATCAAAGGGTGTTTTTAAACCAGGGTGACTTCCGACTTGCTACCAATCGCAAGCGAAGTTCCTCTAGGCTCTATTTTGGGACCACTCGTACTTTTAATTTTCGTAAACACCATAAGTTCTGGAATGAAGTTCCAAATAAATTAATTTGATGAGGATAGTAATCTTTAGTAGACAATAAAGAATAAAGTCGGAAATTGTTTACAAATTTGCTTGAGGGAAGTTAATGATGTATCGTTTTTGGCATGTAGCTTAATGTTTCCAAATGCGAAGTTTTACACTACGAACAAAATAATCATAAATTTAAATAAACTATCCAAAGTACCGAGTTTATAGGAGTAAAGAACAATAAAATCTAAAAATGATGATAAATAATAAATTACATTTCTCAATTCAGTGCCTCGCAGTTACAAACCCAGCAACAAGAGTCGCATTATTTATGAGGCAGTCCGTCTCAACAGGAAAAGTAGAACCTATGTTAACATTATACATGTCATTATTAGTCAGACCTATTTTAGATTATGCTGCCTCTTCTGGCTCATAATTAACTAGAGATATAGACATAATATAGCAAGTACAGCTTCGCTATACGAAAGTAATAGGGTTAATATAACATCTCAGCTAAGAGGAGAGAGTGGCTTAGACAACTTCAATCTCTTTTCCCTCGAACATAGGAAGAAAAGGAGGAACAAATGCAAACTTATAAATTATTGGGTGAAATCCCTGATACTGTAGAAAATCTGTTTAATTCTCAGCCATAACAGCAACGATAATACACGACAAAAAGATGAAGGAGTGGAAATTCAAAACATCGGCGTGAAAAATGCCATCGACAACCATATCATTCAAGTCTGGAATATTTTACCACATTCAGTGCTTCAAGTACCGAAATCCTGAAAAATAAATTTGATAAACTTCAAAACAAAAGATAAAAGAAAAATATTAGATAATATAACAAAAATAGAATAAAAATATGTTTACATAAAATAGCCATATTCTTAATAGTGCCTAGTACCAAATGTATATGCAATCATATAACTCCATGTAAGTACCGATATATTGTTGTTTGTTTGCTATAATCCGTAATTAATAATATAAAAAGGTTTGAAATATTTCACTTTACGTGTAAGGAATATAAAATATGTGAAATTTTACTTAATTAAATTACAAAATGAATTAACTTTATCAAGATATTCTATTTTTTGAGGTGCGCAAGTAAGCGAATAACATGTGCATCGTTGCGTCCGATCTCTCTTAAATTGTACTCTATTTAATTTTTGATTGATTGAGGCGGCTCCATTGCAAGTCGCATTTATTAGCTTGTCTTTCAATATCAAGTTTTTCTTAGAAAGTAAAATACTTTTATATTGCCTCTACAATTTCATTGGTAGTTCTATGAACACAGAGGCAAAGGATGAGTACCAACAATTTATTCTTTTTGAAACACTTTCCGCTTTAATTAGACAAAAGGTAACGTTTATATATACATTTCTCGAATAGAGATTTTCTAAATGAAATGGCGAACAATGCAAGGAATCGACTTTTATAATTTACAAAAGATAACTTCTTGCATTAAAAAGTAGACGAACTGACACGGTGACACGGAACAATAATATCCTAGGCTCAATTTAGACAAATGAAGAAAAATTAGTTGAAAGTAAATACATTAGCAAGAAACTCTGGAACAGCGATCACAACAAAATTCGATTCAATCTAAATATTCTTTAAAAAGTTCACAAGAACTCTCATCTCATCACGAACTTTAAATCTGGTAATTTTTACTTTTTTCCCGTGCCAGTTTAAAGTTCTTGTGCTTGGCAAGAGCTCTGCAGCAATTGGGCGATCAACCTCGAATTTCCCCTCTTGAAACGAGGGGCAAATCGAAGCAACTTGCAACATTATTTAATATGAACATAATATTTAAAAGCTTTAACAATAATCAGATCTGTCCCCCTAGTGATACTTGGTAAAGTGAAGAATTGTATGGACTTATGTGAATCGAAATCCTGACCCCGGTAGAAGAAGCCTAGTAAACTGTTTGAGATCGCGAATGACAAGTGACTTTAGAGAATAAAAACTACAGAACTAAAGGTAGCAAAGACCGTATGATCCACTCAAAGCCAGACCGATTTGTAAAAGTTGAGAGCTTTGCTATCAAACCAAATCAGTGGCTACCAATGACTACTAATTACATAGGCTAGAAGATGATGCCAACTCTACTGTTAGTACTAGTAGGATGATACATACTTATCTATGTACATGTGAAGCAATTAAAATCATGATTTTTGTTGGAATTTTGGCGTTTCTACTATTACTAGAACTACGATACACACTTATTATAAGTGTACCTATGAGTTAAACCTCAAAGACGAACTCTCAGTGATACAAAAAAGATTATTTGACGACTCTCTCTTCTCCTGCAGGACCTCGTTCACTAGAGATGAAATGGATATAGTAACAAGAAAGTCCTTAAACGCATTCACACATATTTTTCAGCAAATAATCGCTGGTAGCATTTTTTTTATCTCGATTTTTCTCAACCCTTTCTGATACTAGACATTTTGATCGGTACCTCATACTATACATAAAATATTTACACTCTAAAAATATTCGTCAATCGTGAAATGGTTGTTTACCAATTTGAAACCGTTTAGGGGGTTTGCTTGATCGGCCATCTCGAGCAATAATCTATTATTTTTATTAGTCAATCCTTTAAGATTTTAAATACTTCGATCAGTTGTTCGCACAATCTTCTACTTGGTGTGGATAATAGGTTTAAGAAGCGAAGTAAATCTTCGTCCGGATTAATTCTAAGCTCAAGAATTAGTTTAGTTGCCATGCGTTGCACTCTTTCCATCAGTCGAGGTAAGGGGACCAAAACTTCACTGCTCACTCGAGATGAGGTCGGACGAGCGATTTATACAGAATTTGAAAATTAAGACTGTAAGAGTAATAGCCAAGTATTTCCTTATATGGATAAAGTGAGTGGGGGAGCAAATGAGCTTCAAATCTTCAGTTTAAATGGACAGATAGGCAGAGTTCATGTGTGTCAGATGACGGCAAGGAATGACTGTTTATCACGATCAGAAACGAGCTTACGGCGAGAGAGACTGAGATCCATGTGTCACTGTCTGCATCTTGAGTTTTGAAGGGAGAAATCCTATTCCTTTGGGTTCCTATTAAATTAATCTCCGAGAATATGAGAAGGGATTAAGATAATGATCCCAGAAGGAATGATCTCAGGCGCAAGTAAGAGGTTCAGTTCCAGGAAAATGCTAGAGTGTGGGAGTGCCGGGAGGTTGAGTGCCATTCATACAGGAGATAAGGGGATCTATACATATATAAACTATCTTGACACGAATTTATTATGTACATTTTTCTCATTTAATGATTAGAAGAAACTACAGTAGGTACTAAAGCAAAATATCATAGTGAATGAAAAACTTTCAAAAATAGATGGCTAGAGTAACAAAATGGTAGTAAAGATGGTAGATACACTTCGAGGTTGACATGTGCAAGGTAATGTATATATATAGGTCATGGTACTCGCAGAGATTATAATATGCATGGTCAAACCTTAAACACAGTCAACATAGAAACGGATTTACATGTCTTAATTAATCTTGAATGATCTCAAACTTTCAAAAGAATGCACTTTAGGGTCCAAAGCGGCTAAAAGAGTTCTAGGATATATTACTAAACATTGCATTTAAATCAAAAGATATTCTTCTTCCCTTATAATAAAAACGCCTCTATGACCTCATTTGGAGAATGCAGTACAGTTCTGGTCTCTATAGATGCAAGAGGACATTGTAATAATGGAACGCATCCAGCATCGAGCAACGAATTACAAGGTGCTGACCGTATTCGTTCGAATGATGACTGCCCCAGAAGGAAATAAAACAGTGTTTTTATTCTTCAGATATATTCGTCAAAATTGGGTCAATTTGTCTTTATGACATTTTCTCTCGATCTCACTCGATGAACTCGCCTGTGGCCTCGATGAAAGCCTCCAGTGGACCGCGGAACTGGCCACAGCCCTTCGTTACAATCTCCCGTGTTAGGCCCCTGAAGGCCATGGTAATCCTAGTTCCCAGCTCGTCCATCATGATGCAGCTAGATTTGGTGGTTTTTCATTCCACCGCGCCCCACACCAAGGAGTCGAGAGAGTTGCAGTAAGGCGAGTTAGGAGGCTAAATCTCAGGTGCTGAATGAGCAAGAAAATTCTCCGACAGCCTGGCCTAAGTCCTCCGGTTGGTGTGGCAGGGTGCAAAGTCTTGCTGCAACACCTAAGGCCTGCCTACACCTACCCGGTGGATCCAGGGCTTCACCACCTCACTCAGAACACGGATGTAGGTGTCGGTGTGCAGCTTAAGGCAGTCAGGAAAGAAGTGAGGTGGCATGACGTCACCTTGACTGCTGACAACACGGAAGACCAGGATTGTCGCTGGAAATTTCATCTATATGACTCTGGGCACGTCCTTGGGTGCGAATGTGAACCATATGTTTGTTCTGGGAGTTGATCCTTTTGTCTTGGCAGAAATTCTTCTCATTCGAGAAGAACCAAAGCATGCCTGGCTCCAACGGGTGTTTTAATTTGTCGCTCGCTTATTGGTGTGCATGAGTCGCTTTCCCTGCATCGCTTTGGGCAGGAATGGTCCCTTCCTCACCTTGTAATTCCTGAACTTAGAAATAGATTATATGGAGAAAGACTGAAGTACCTCTATTTACTTTCACTGCAAGATCAGCATCAACGCGGCCAATTCATTATGACTCAACATTTCAGGTAGATAACAGGGTGACATCGATAAATAACGGTTAGAATCTAGTAAATACAAGATTTAACACTGAATTCGCATAAAATTTATTTTCTTATAAAATAACCGAGTTGGAATGACTTCTTTAATGAATGCTCTTGAATTGCATCTTAGGTTACTTGTTTGTTCGTAATTCTGTATTTTTTTTTAAAATATTCAAGTTGAAATGACTGATTGTTAACAATTACAATAATTTTTAGACGACCTTTACTAAAAACTTACCAACATTTAAAACACTTTAAATGTGAACACAGTTTGGCATAAACTTTACTATAGCCAATTAAGTTTCGCGTTGATCGATCGTGTTTATTAAGCTTAAACTTAAATAAAATTCAAAGTTTTAAGAGTCTTCAATTCCATACAACTATTTAATTTGTTAAGACCAAATGCATTTGAAAATATTTATTTGGGGGCTTAAGTAAATAGGCTGCGGGCAACCCTTTGCAATCATTTATTTTTCTGTCTTAATTCCATGGCAAAATGGCTTGGCATTAAATTTATATAATTACTGGGAACAGTCATAATTAAGGCACTTTTTTGTTAAAAACCCAAGTTATTTACTTATTATACACTAAGTTTAATATGAGTTTTCCATTATATTTCAATTCTAAACTAATTATTTTTGATACAAACTTAAGAATTGGGTACGACGCTATCGGTAAAGTGCCTGACCTGATGGGACGTTTTGCATCATATAAAAGAATAATAAATCTAAATCCCAATTGTTTTAGATCCTGAACAAGGTGAACAGTCCTAAGTCGAGTGCTATCAATTATTCCAACTTATGACCTTTTGACCATATGAACTTACGACCTTTCAAACTTTCAAAAACTCATTGGAAAGTAAAACCGTTACCATCGGACCGACAACCTATGTACCTACATGGTAACTTATAAGAGTCAAGTACATGCGACTAAAAATTTAAGCAGTATGAAATCTCATGAGGCTATTATTACTTTTAAAGGCAGTGCATCCGTGCAAAAGGGTAGAGTCTAAAGATTTTTTAAGTGTTTCCAGAACGTATCTCCTAATACTTTACTCTTGGTCTATTTTTTTGTTTATATCGATGCCTATTTTCTAGGCCTCAAGGCCAGAAAAAAACTTTTAGCGGATTTCTTTTTAAATACGGAAAAAAACATTATTCACGATTCTTTTTTTATAATCCATCAAAATTTGCTCTAATAATTTCATTTTGTTTTACTCGTTTTTAGGGGCCAGGAGCTATTTCCTCCTGATAATGATAAAAAATGAAAATTTATTTGAGAAATAACTTCGATAAAACTTTGGAATATACGAAAAATAAAATAAAAAAGCAGTTATGCCTAAATTTTAATAAATGTTCTTAATATCATTTGTAATTATTTTTGTTTTTAAAAAAGATTCAAAAACATTCAATAATCATATTTATTTTTTCTGTAAATCACCATTTTTTTTCAAACTCTAAAGAAAATCTTGGAAAAACTTGGATAAAAACTTCAAATATAGCTAGGTCATAACCAAACTAGGAGAAAAAAATATTTATTATTATTCAAAGCCCCCCCAAATTCCAGTTCTTAAAATATAGTGCTATGGATTATAATTTTAAATAATAATTAAGATACAATTTTTTTTATATTAACTCATTTCTTACTGAATCCAACATTTTTTTCATTTCGTCGAGATGTGTCACCTACCATTCATAACCGAGTGTTGCCGTATCGTTGCTATTGTATCAAAGCTCTTATTTATATGCATTGACATGTATGTTTATATACAGTTACGTGCATATCTATTGGCAACACATCTCAAATTATGTAATTTACGAATTTTTATACGTTACTAGTTCGAAATGTACATATTTATATTATATTTAATTATATTAGCCTAAAAGAGATATATTATAATGTATAAATGATAATAAAACAAATTATTAACATTGAACATGGTGTTTATTAGAAAAACACTCGAAGCAAATGTATTGGCAACGTTTACATAATACCGATTAAACAAATCAAAATATTAAAATTAGTGGTAAAGAATGTTCGAGAATGACTGATGGAATATTCTAGACTAATCCAGGACACCAGGTTACTTGCACGGCTAACTTTTTGTATTCATTATGGTACTAGACACGGCTGAAGAATCATCTCTACAATATTTTGAAATAGCAACATGATGAAGACAACCAAGGAAATGGATATAGAAAAATTTCGGCAATTCTGAATATCCCAATTTGATCTGTAAGGAATATTATTGTAAAATTTAGGGCTACAAATTTATTCTGATTTGTTAAATCAGTATTATGTAAACGTTGCCAATACTTTGGCTACGTGTGTTTTTCTAATAAACACCATGTTCAATGTTAATAATTTGTTTTGTTATCATTTATACATTATAATATATTGCTTTTAGGCTAATATAATTAAATATAATATAAATATGTACATTTCGAACTAGTAACGTATAAAAATTCGTAAATTACATAATTTGAGATGTGTTGCCAATAGATATGCGCGCAACTGCATGTGCCCACGTGCATACGCTAACCTGCTATTCTGAAATAATTCATTACTTGGATCAACTTGTAAGACAGGATCGAGGGAGTTGGATCCTTCACGCTGGCAACGATAGGCTTTTGGCTGAGCTCGGCTAAAGACATTCAGCCAATCTAACCGCCACTCGACATCAACCAGCCATCGTGCGTCTGGCAGCAGCACAAAGGATCGCAATAGCGGTTTGCCCTCATTTGAGGGGATTGGGAAGAAAGATCTTATCTAATGTCAAGATGTATACAAAAGAGGGGATTAGGGGGAAGGTAGTGTTTGGAAAAATGAGCATTTTTATTCAAATATTTGGGGAAAATGAGTTTTCTGGAAGATTTTTGAGACTCAAATCCCCATTTAATGAGCATTTCTGTGCCAAAATTTTGAGAATAAAACAGAAATAAAAATATAGTTTAAACAAGGTATGCGTAATTTAGCTATAAAAATAAGTGAACTCCATTCTTATTTTGTTTATGTGTAGGAGCGATCTTATTATTATTATTATTATTATTATTATCGCACTCTATTGAATACGCATTCACGGAAAAGAATAGAAAAGATCTACTTCACTAGTGGCGAAGAGGCAGGAGAAGAAAAGAATAGTTACATATGTGCTTTGTTTCCAAAAACCATCTACATAAATGTATTGTTGGTTTTTCGCTAAATATAATTATACAATAATCTCGCAATCGAATCCAACAATCCATCGTTCAAGAGTAAATTTAACAATGCAATAATTAAATGTAATTAATAATTATTAAACAAGGTCAACAGACACAAGTCGCGTGCTCTCAATTATTCTCACTTGTGACCTTAAAACCTTCAAAACTTTCAATAATTCCCGGACTAAACTTGGGGGGACCTTTCCAATTATATCATTCGAGAGTGAATGTTAAACAACAAAGAATCGGCCGAATAGTTACGATGATATGCCCCCCAAAACTCATTGAAAAGTAAAATGGTTACCACCCGACGCGACCACAAGTATATTTTTATTTTTAACCATCCCTCCTTATGAGCTCTTGTCTCAACTCATGATTGTGCTAGTGGAGTATTAATTTTGTATTGGTTAGGAAGATTGTGAAAGTGGAGTATTATATTAATTTTGTATTACTTAGGATGATTGTGAAAGTGGAGTATTATATTAATTTTGTATTTCTTAGGATGATTGTGAAAGTGGAGTATTAATTTTGTATTACTTAGGATGATTGTGAAAAGGGAGTATTAATTTTGTATTGCTTAGGATGATTGTGAAAAGGGAGTATTAATTTTGTATTGCTTAGGATGATTGTGAAAGCGGAGTATTAATTTTGAATTACTTAGGATGATTGTGAAAGTGGAGTATTAATTTTGTATTACTTAGGATGATTGTGAAAGTGGAGTATTAATTTTGTATTGCTTGGGATGATTGTGCTAGTGGAGTATTAATTTTGTATTGCTTAGGATGATTGTGAAAGCAGAGTATTAATTTTGTATTGCTTAGGATGATTGTGAAAGTGGAGTATTAATTTTGTATTACTTAGGATGATTGTGAAAGTGGAGTATTAATTTTGTATTGCTTAGGATGATTGTGAAAGTGGAGTATTAATTTTGTATGGCTTAGGATGATTGTGAAAGTGGAGTATTAATTTTGTATTACTTAGGATGATCGTGAAAGTGGAGTATTAATTTTGTATTGCTTAAGATGATTGTGAAAGTGGAGTATTAATTTTGTATTGCTCAGGATATTTGTGCTGGTGGAGTATTAATTTTGTATTACTTAGGATGATTGTGAAAGTGGAGTATTAATTTTATATTACTTAGGATGATTGTGAAAGTGGAGTATTAATTTTGTATTGTTTAAGATGATTGTGAAAGTGGAGTATTAATTTTGTATTACTTAGGATGATTGTGAAAGTGGAGTATTAATTTTGTATTACTTAGGATGATTGTGAAAGTGGAGTATTAATTTTGTATTGCTTAGGATGATTGTGCTAGTGGAGTATTAATTTTGTATTGCTTAGGATGATTGTGCTAGTGGAGTATTAATTTTGTATTACTTAGGATGATTGTGAAAGTGGAGTATTAATTTTGTATTGCTTAGGATGATTTTGAAAGTGGATGACTATGATAATGGAGTATTAATTTTGTATCGCTTAGGATGACTCTGCTAATGGAGTATTAATTCTGTATCGTTTAAGATGATTTGGGACAGGTAGCGAGGGATTGCTGTGAATGTAACTGTGTTTAAGGCATATTTTGGATTCTGTAAATATTCGACATTTCCTTCCGGGAAGAAGTTGAACTTATCTCTGTTGCCGAGAGATAAACTCAGATTGACCTTTGTCATTATGATTCCTAGAAAGCCAACTTTACCTAAAATGACGTTGCGTTCAGATAACTGCAAGGACATTTTTTTCATTTCCGCCTTTCTCTCCTCCCCATCGCATCTCCATTTATCCCTTACAACTAAAGAGAGGAGATGGGATATGGGGAATAAGTAGAAGCATAATTGTTGATTTTAGGGAGAAGGTGCATAATTACAAGCAACCCGAAAATTTTGATTAGTTTAATTAAGCTAAATTTATCCTCTTTTTTTCTAAATCATTAGTTTTGGGGTTTTTTTTCAACTTAGAATATTGTATAATTTTAGATTTCAATTTTTTAAAAAGATTTAATAGATTTTCTTTAGTTTTATCCTTTATTTTATTTGTTTATCATTTTTTTATTGTATCAAAATTTGTCTAATCTTCTCTCATTTTTTTTTATATTTTTTTCTAGATTGACTATCCGTTTAGCTATCTATTTACCTATCATTCTCTTTTCATCCGGTCAACGGTCTATTTATCTGTCATTCTGCTTCTATCTCTTTAGCGGTCTATTTTTTTATCAATCTAGTTCTATCCGTTAAGCCATCTAAAAATCTACCATTCTGTTTTTATCCGTTTAGCGGTCTATATTTCTATCATTTTAGTTCTATCTGTTAAGCGGTCTATTTATCTATCATTCTGCTTTTATCTGTTTAGCGGCTATTTATCTATCATTCTGTTTTTATCCGTTTGCGGTCTATATTTCTATCATTTTAGTTCTATCTGTTAAGCGGTCAATTTATCTACCATTCTGTTTTTATCCGTTTAGCGGTCTATATTATAATCATTTTAGTTCTATCTGTTAAGCGGTCTATTTATCTATCATTCTGCTTTTATCTGTTTAGCGGCTATTTATCTATCATTCTGTTTTTATCCGTCTAGCGGTCTATATTTCTATCATTTTAGTTCTATCTGTTAAGCGGTCTATTTATCTATCATTCTGCTTTTATCTGTTTAGCGGCTATTTATCTATCATCTGCTTTTATCTGTTTAGCGGCTATATATCTATCATACTGTTTCCCTCTGTTCAGAGGTTTATTTTTCTATCATTCTGGTTCCATCATTTCATCGGTCTATTTTTCTTTCATTCTGGTTCTATTCGTTAAGCGTTCTATTTATCTATCATTCTGTTTTATACGTTTAGCGATCTATTTATCTATTATTCTGCTTCTATCTCTATAGTGGTCTGTTTATCTATCATTCTACCTCTATCCATTAAGAGTCTATTTTTCTATCATTTTGGTTGTATCCGTTAAACGGTCTATTTATCTATCATTCTTTTTTATCCGTTTAGCGATCTATTTTTCTAGCATTCTTGTTCTATCTGTTAAACGGTCTATCTTTCTATCATTGTTGTTTTAGCCGTTCAGCGGTCTATTGTGCTATCATTGTGGTTCTATCTGTTCAACGGTATATTTTTCTATCATTCTGGTTCTATTCGTTAAGAAATCTATTTATCTAACATTCTGTTTTATCCGTTTAGCGATCTATTTTTTCTATCATTCTTGTTCTATCTGTTAAAAGGTCTATTTATCTATCATTCTGTTTTTATCCGTTGCGGTCTATTTTGCTAGCATTCTGGTTCTATCCGTTAAGCGGTCTATTTATCTATCATTCTGTTTTTATCCGTTTAGCGGTCTATATTTCTATCATTCTGGTTCTATCTATTAAGCGATCTATTTATCTATTATTCTGCTTATATCACTTTAGTGGTCATTTATCTATCATTCTGTTTCCTTCCGTTCAAGGGTTTATTTTTCTATCATTCTGGTTCCATCATTTCATCGGTCCATTTTTCTTTCATTCTGGCTCTATTCGTTAAGCGTTCTATTTATTTATCATTTTGTTTTATCTGTTTAGCGATCTATTTATCTATCATTCTGCTTCTATCTCTTTACTGGTGTATTTATCTATCATTCTGTTTCTATCTGTTAAGATTTATATTTTTCTATCATTCTGGTTCTATCCGTTAAGCGGTCTATTTATCTATCCTTCTGGCTCTATTCGTTAAGAGGTCTATTTATCTATCATTCTGTTTTTATCCATTTTGCCTTTTATTTATCTATCATTGTCTCTATCGTTGTGAATGTGTATCCTTTCGAACGCGGACGACGTTCCCTGCCTTTATCCCTTGGACAGATCTCAAATGCGTGCTGGGAACCGGTTCTGCCGCCGACCCTCGGCAACCCCAACCTCTCATGGGGTAAAAAGATCGTTAATTCCGCCCCACTTGCCCCAGTAAAAACCTCGGGAGTCAACTCAGTAGTAACTTCAGGTGGATTCGCAGGTGTCCAGCCCCGCTTGTGTCTTCGAGCTTTGCCTGTCTCGGGTTGACTGCGTTAGCGTGCAGAGGTCGGGTCTTTGCGCGTGTATGTCTGGGTGTGTGGATGCGTGCGCGGAGCTGTTGGTTCACTTCTAAACGTGGAGGTGACGCAAGAGAAGAGAGGTCCTCCCTCCCCCCAGTTTTAAAGGGGCAACAATAGGTATAATTGCCATTACTATTTATTATTATCATCATCTCCACCATATATTTTTATAGGCCAGATTCCAAGCAGAAGTGGTGGAGTTGGTGGAAATGAAAATATAGGCTTGGCGCCGGGAGGGCACGCAATCTTCCGCCTTCGGGCGAGGGATGCATAAATGGAGAGGGAGGTATTCGGCTGTATGTTTGTGTGTATGTAATTATGTATGTTTATCCGTATGCATGTGAATGTCTACATGCGAGTCTATCTACCTGTTTACCTCCATACGCGCGTCTGTCTACGACTTTTTGTATGTTTTGTTTATTTGAATGTCTATATACCTATTTATCTGTATATCTCTTAATTTGTATATATATTGTATATATATATATATATATATATATATATATATATATATATATATATATATATATATATATATATATATATATATATATATGTCCGGCTGCTTACCTATATGTATGTGTTTGCCTATTTGTATGTCTGTCTATCTATCTGTTTGTCTGTCTTCATATTTATCGGTCTACTTGTTTATCCGTGTCAAAATAGCTATCTGTCTATCTACCTGTTCTCTCTCTCTCTCTCCCTCCCCCCCCCCTCTCTCTTTCTCTCTCTCTCTCTCTCTCTCTCTCTCTCTCTCTCTCTCTCTCTCTCTCTCCCTCCCCCTCTCTCTTTCTCTCTCTCTCTCTCTCTCTCTCTCTCTCTCTCTCTCTCTCTCTCTCTCTCTCTCTCTCTCTACTACTATTACTACCTTTTTATGTCTGTCTTCCTATCTGTTTATCCGTATGTCTGTCTACCTATCAATCCATATGCCTGTATGTCTACCGATTTATATTTAAATCTCTCTGTCTACCTGTTTATCTGTATGTATACAGGTTGAAGTCTGTCTATCCGGTTACCTATATGTTGTCTATCTGTTCCTATCGAGGTGAGAGACCTGTCTACCTGATTGTCTGTCTATCTACCTACTTATCTGAGTATATGTCTGTTCACAGATTTGGGCGAACGTTTGTCTACCTATATGATTCCAAATTCACGATCTAACATGTAGCTCACAATTATTCAAAACAACCACAAGAAAAAAAGCAAGCAAATTCCGAGCGTTTTCGTCTTTATTTACAAATGCCTCTTCAAGGGAGGAACCGGGAGACAAAATGCAGCATTTTAAATACTAAAATGAGGGTTGGGGAGGTTTCGTTGTAGACGTGATAAAAGCATGTAATATTTCAATTTGAGATTAGAGGTAGAAATTAATAATTGGATCAAATAAAAACAAGGGCCCGTTTTCATATTAAAACTGGTGTAAGTCTCATAAATGGAAACATATTCTAAAGTCGAAATTTAACCCATAGGAAATCGAAAAAAAAGAAGAATTCCAAACACTCTAAAACTTTAATTTAGTTCACTCGTATTTCTATTTCCTGTGGGTTAAATTGCCATTTGTTTATCTCTTCCCGCGCCACTTTATGAAATTATCATACATTCGAAAATAACTCGACAGATGTAATTGTTCCATTCAATAATTGATTTGCTTTATTCCAATTAATTACGTGATTACAATAATAAATATGCATAAATAGGGAAGATTTTTCATTATGATTAAGTACATTTTATTGTTGTTCTTTCAACCATAGTCCGCTTTATGTACATTAAGGTTTTGTACAATGGTTTTGTACTATCGATAGATTGTATAGAATAGACAGGACCCTTCGGTAGGGTACGGGAATTCTTGACAAGAATTCGGTGTGGAGATGAATAGTCTTTTCGTATTACATTAATTATAAGAATAGCAGCACCCAACTACCTGTTTGTTTGTGTCATTATCTATCTTTATATCGAAGTTTGTTTACCCGTTTATTGGCATGTCAATGATTGTCTATCTGTTTTTTGAATATCTGATTAGCCTTTAAATTGCATCTCTATGTATCTGTATATGCCCGTGTCTGTCTACCCGTTCATCGCTGTTTGTCTTTTTAGCTTTTGTCTACATGTTTAGGTAGTTTGATCGTCTATTTGTCTCTCTACCAGTTTATCTTTAAATCTGCGATTACCTGTTTATCCACATATATCTGTCTATCGGAGGACATTGTTTATCTATCTATTAATTACCACTGATTTTCTCTACCGATTTTTCAATACTTTTCTTTCTGTCTACTTATTTATCTTCAAACTTCATCTTTGTAACTGTCTATCTGTTTATCCGAATGCAATTTTCTATCTACCTATCATCTTCCACTGATACTCTCTACCTGTCTACTTATTTATCTACTTGTTTATGAGGAGTCATTGCTCCCTCTTATTTTATCTACTAATTTCCCTACATCTCTATGTTGTCTACCTGTCTATCTGCATGTCATTATCTATTAACCTATCATCTACCAGTGAGTTTGTCTATATACTTGTTTAAGCCTGATGCCATTTTTTGTTTACGCGTCTACCCACAGCTATTGTTTACTATCCTCCGTATAGCTCTTACTACCTCTCTGTGTCTACCTACATCTGTGTCTAACCTACATCTGCCACTGAGTCTACCTAATTATCTACATGTCTTTGTCTGCTTATTTATGTGCTGCCATGTTTTTGTTAGGTGTCTAACCACAGGCATTGTCTACCTATTGTCTCTCGCTGTCTATCTAATTCTTAGGTCTATGGGTGGACCTGTTTAGTGTGTGAGTGTGCGGTAACTCCTTTCTTCGAATCAGTCTCGGCGTCTATGCGTGCCGAAGGGGTGGAGTTTCCCGACTTAGAGGCGCGAAGCTATGCATGTGTGTTGCAAGGTTGCAAAGATGCAGGCAGGGCGTTGTTGTCTTAACGGAGTTATTAAAATGGACGTTTGCCAAAGTGGACAAGGTGTTGGTGAGTATCCTCAGCGTATGAGATATCTGAGCAGAATCCATATATATATATATATATATATATATATATATATATATATATATATATATATATATATATATATATATATACAGGGCGTTTCAAAGTTATATGTTCAAAATTGGCGGATGCGTAGACCTGGTCAAAAAAGGCAATCTTTCTTTTATGAACATATGTCAGCAAATACATCGTTGAGGAGATATTTAAAGTTTAAATCTAGCAAAAGTGGGCCAATTAAAAAAAAAAAAATAAGTTTATTTCTTGATAACTATTTATAATTTTTATGAGAAATCTACAATCTAGCATTCGTGCGGCTGCTTCATCTATTGGACTTGGATACCATGCAATTGTGTAGAGAATTCTTCATGAAAATCATTTGCACCCTTATCATTATCAGTGTCCAGCCCTTATTACCTACCCACTGATTTTCCTCATCGTATTAATTTTTCTCATTGGTTCTTAGGCAAAGATCAAGATTTTAGCAAAAAAGTCTTATTTTCAGAAGCGGCATTTTTTAGCCGTGAGGATGTTTTTAATCAGCATAATAATCATGAGTGGCATCATATTAACCCACGAATTGTGCAGGAGTGTGGATATCAACAAAGATGTGCAGTTAATATTTGGGATGGAATTCTAGGTGACAAATTAATTGGTCCATACATGTTATCGTCTCCACTCACAGGAAATGCCTATGGTATTTTTTTTATCAGAAGTTCTACCTGAATTTCTGCAAGATGAGCCACTGGTAGCAAGAAGAGAAATGTGGTTTCAGCGTGATGGAGCGCCAGCTCATTACCATCAAAATGTAACAGCCTATTTAAATAATGAATTTCTCAATCGCTGGATAGGAAGAAATGGACGGTTCATTGGCCTGCAAGAAGTCCGGATATGAACCCTCTTTGACTTCTTTCTTTGGGGACACATGAAAAACCTCGATTATGAAACTCCTGCGGATTCAGAAGAAGATTTAATTGGAAGAGTAGTTGCGGCTGCTGGTCAAATTTCAGAAACGCTAGAAGTATTTGATAGGGTTCATGAAAATTTAAGGAGGAAGTTACAGCTTTGTATTAACGTTGGAGGTTCTGACTTTGAACAGCTTAGGAATAATTAAAGTAAAAATTATAAATAGTTATCAAGAAATAAACCTTTTTTATGAGTTTTTTTTTTCATTTGTCCCACTTTGGCTAGATTTAAACCTTAAATATATTCTTAAGGATGCATTTACGGACACATATTCATAGAAGAAAAATTGCTTATTTCGACCAGTTTTACCTATAGGCCAATTTTGAACATATAATTTTGAAACACCCTCTAAATATATATATATATATATATATATATATATATATATATATATATATATACACAGGGTGTCCACAAAGTCTGGGTACATAGGGGATAAATACATACCTTTAGAACAAAACAATTTTATTTAATTATAATGTTAAGAAATTATATTTTCAATATGATGTCCATTATTTGCAATGCATAATTCGATGCGCCTTGCTAAATTCTGGTGAACTCGATTGAATAGGTGTACATTGCCGTCGATTTCAGCACACTGACTGATAATGCGTTCTCTCAAGTGGCTTAGATTTGCAATCTTCATTGAGTGAACTTTCTCTTTTAACATACCCCAGAAAAAGAAATCAAGGGGAGAAAGGTCTGGTGAACGAGGGGACCACTCCACATGACCTCTTCTCCCAATCCAGTGAGGAAAAGTGCCATTCAGCCAATCTCTAACATTTGTAGCAAAATGGGCAGGGGCTCCATCCTGCTGAAACCAGTCCGGAAGTCCCTCGCCTAGGCGCTCAATTTGAGGCATTAATTTGTCTCTCAACATGTTCAGATAAGTCTCACCGGTTACATGTTCATCAAAGAGGAAGGGTCCTAGCACATGAGCTTTCCACAAACCACACCACACATCACCTTTTGGCAGCATTGCTGTTTGGATGGATCCATCCAATGTGGATTGTCTTGAGACCAGTATCGAAGATTCTGTCTGTTGACTTCACCATTAACATAAAACAAAGCTTCATCACTGAACAACAAAAGATCTTTAGTAAAATTGATATTTTCATCCAATTTATCTGAAAACCATTCGCACATCTGCATTCGTCTATCAGGGTCGTCTTCATTTAAGTGATGCAATATCTGTAATTTGTACGGATGGAACTTCTGCTCTACCAGGATTTTGTGGATAGTTGACCTTGGAACACCCAACTCCATGGATGTCCGACGAAGTGATTTCTTTGGGCTAGCAGCAATCTTGGCTATGACAACCTCTTTCGTTTCGTCTGAAGTCTTTGGTCGCCCGGAACGGGGTTTGTCCAAGACACGGCCTGTTTCTTTAAACTTCGTGACCAATTTCCCGACGGCAGTAAAATAAATAGGTTGCCGATCAGGGTGTCGAAGGTTAAATTCATCGGCGATTTTGCGATAAGACCATCCTTCTCGTCCACTTAAGAGTACCAACTCGATTCTTTCTTCTTTAGACAGAGCCATCATTCGATCTGGGGAGGAAAAATAACATAAATAAATAAAATATTAAAATTCCTATGTACCCAGACTTTGTGGACACCCTGTATATATATATATATATATATATATATATATATATATATATATATATATATATTGGTTTACCTGAGACTTCTTTATTTACGGCACTTCGCAAGTTCATAAATTTACCCTAATATAGGGGTGGAAGGTATCCATAGGAGTTTTAAGTCTATTATAGTGCATTTTCCTTCACTTTTTCGCTTCTTGTCTCATTTTCCTGTCCTCTTTTGTCCACGCCTGGTTAGCCCAGAGCTATTTTTTGTTCAAGAGGAATGGGGAGGGGGGCTCAGCCCACTTGAAATACAAAAGTCGAATATAAAACTGGTTTAAAACATTGAACTAATGGGACAAACAATGAGTCTATGACATTTTTAACGACAAGTCCTAGGACGACAATTTCAAGTGCGAATCAAGTCCTCGCGATTGTACTCGAATCCCTACGAGTAAAACTCCACCATTTGAGGAGATAAAAGGGTGGGTTAGTACTCGAAGGTCGGCCCATCCATTAATCTGAGCCAACGAGAGATAGCGAGAGTTAAGCGCATGGCGCCTGGCGCTACTTGATAGCTATCATGAAAGTGCCACAGCATCTGGCATCTTTAGACACCCGTCAGAAGGCATTTCATTCCTGGTGTCACCCAACGTCTATTCGAATATAGATACGTAGGTAGATCAATAGGTAGATGTGTCGACTGGTATTTGGGTAAGTGGAGAGTTTGTTAGGTGGGTAGGTTGGTAGGTATTTGTGTATGTAGCTAAGTGATATTGGTAGTTGTTTTACCACCGATCTGCACTCTTGGTCGTCGTTTTACCATCCATCTGTACTATTGATAATGGTTTTACCACCGGTCTGCACTCTTGGAAAGCTTTTACCCCCCGCTCGCACTACCAGTAGTGGTTCTATCATCGGTCTGTAGTATTGGCAGTTGTTTTACCACCGATATTCCCTCTTGTTCGTTAGTTTACCACCGATCTGAAAAATTAAAAGGGTTATACCCCCGTCTGCATTATTAGTATTGCTTTTACCACCGGTGTACACTTTGGTAGTGGTTCTACCATCGATCTCCACTATTGACAGTAGTTTTACCACCGATCAGTACTCGTTTTCAGGCCTCTCATCAGAAAGTACAATAGAACACGGGATTCGAACTTCGGGTATCTACCCGGTATGACACCCATTGTGAAGTCAACTCAAAATGGGATTTTATCCAGGAACTAACCAAACCTGGTGTAGCTTAACTTTGCTGTAATCAGAAACGGCGTTTGCACTCGTATATATATATATATATATATATATATATATATATATATATATATATATATATCCTACTGCATATATATTTTTTTCAGTTTGGGTGGAGTTTCTAAAGCTTAGAAAAACGAAGACACATCGGGAGATAACAGCTGTCCTTACGGAACTCCCTCAACGCTTCTATTAGTTGCTGGGGCCCCTCAATAATTCACGAGTAATCTTATGTCCCCCTCCCGTATGCCCTCTCCCAGCCCTTACTCACTAAAAACCCCGTCTCGCCCAGTTAAGTCAAGATTTACAGCTTTGCTCAAAGCTGTCTACCCGACCCTAATTACGGACTGTCTCCGTTCACAACATGTTAACTCGAAGTTCAGACATGTTCACAACTTGACTTGACTTTCGGGAGTTTGTTTAACGGATGTTCAACGTTCGTTCGCAAAGGGATTGCTGCAATTCACTCTATTTTTCCCTTTTCCCTATGTAAATAGGAAATGGGGTAATTAATAGGTAGTGTGTTATGGATGTTAGAAATTAAATATCTGTTAATGGTTACATATTGAGGTTGTTGTTACTTAAAACTAAGAAGCGAAAGCCAACGAGGGCATCTCCGCCAGAAATTAATTAGTCATGATTTGTTTTTAATGGGTCGCATTAGTCTTTTAGACGAGCACAAATTCAACCTGATAACTTAATGTAAATGTGCTTCTAAACAGGTGTCAAATGTTGAGATGCTTACCGCGCCTTTTCAGTAATGACCGCTAGGGGCAGGTTCCAGCTACTTTGGAATTTACCTGAGTGTATTGGTGGAAGGGATTACGATAAGCTAAGTAGTGGAAGCGGTGGTTGATGGTGAAAGATTTGTTCCTTGAAATAAACCTGCAATTTCAGATATATTTCAAATTCGTGAAGTTCATGGAAGGGATTTCGAGATTTCATGTCCAGAGGAGACTTTTTTAGGAGGGTGTAAGAGTTCATGGAAGATTTGAAGTACGTACTGAAGGTCTGTAGTGTGTAGTGCAAATGTGTGGGTCGAGTCTTTGACAGTGGTACTGTTGTTTGTCAGTAAGTGTTCTTACTGTCTCTCTTTATCAACTTAAGTCATATACCTTTTTTATTAATTTACAAATAAATCTTTCGTTCAAATCATTTTCTACCTTACATCTAAACATGTTATACCCCTTCACACATTTTTTTTCATTAATTTGCAAATAAATCTTTCGTTCAAGTCATTTCTACCTTACATCTAAACATATACTCCTTCACACATTTTGAACATCGGCTTTTTTGTACGAGCTGAAAACAAAATGTAAATACCCCGCCGTAGTATTTGCCTAATCAGTGCGCAATCTAAAGACTCACCAGAGCTCTAACCTAATACACCCTCAGACCTGATATATCCCCACCCCCTCCCCATTCAGCCAAACACTCCCGCACAACCACAAACTTTGCAAACAAACGTGAGCTCCAGAGCGTGGAATTATAGTAAACCGTTTCTTCCTCCCAGAGCATTGTAATGTGTGGTCGAGAAGTGGAGGGGAGATTCCTCTACAGTCTGCTCACTCTGCCATCTTTTTTCCATCCCAATCCCCTTCTCCCATACATCGCCCATGAAATATTCATGTATGGAGGGCGGAGCGCCAATTTCGGGTAAAATGATGTACATAAAATTCCTCTTTTTTTCATATCATGGAAATACTTGGCCGGAGAAGATTTCCCCTTGCAAATTGTATCAATTAATCGCCTTCCAAGACCTCTTTTTTTACCTTTTCCTCTCCAAATACCTGATCCATTTCCCTCTAAAGCAGCATAGTGCAACATAATGTATGTGGTCGTAAAAAAGTCCCCGGAATTATAATATATATATATATATATATATATATATATATATATATATATATATATATATATATATATATATATATATATATATATATATATATATATATATGAATGAGAGATAGATATATAGAAAGATATGTGTGTGCGTGTCTGTAGAATCTATCCCCTATTTGGCTTAACCTTAAAATTCAACCTTTCGAATACTTCCATGTGCAACTGGACCCTTTTAAATTAAATGCTTTGTAATGTAGTAGAGTGTGGGCGGGAGAACTTCGTAAGTGATCATTGGCATTACCTCTGTCGATATTCCATCCGAATTTAACGAGTTCTAATTAGGGTTCTCTTATAGCTATCCGGGTTCAGCGCTAAACGAAGCTGTTGTTAGCAATACGCCCCACGCGGATAATAGTCGGTTCTAATATCACTTTACTTTGTGGCGGGTTTTTCATCCCTTTTTTACGAAACCCTGATATCATATATTTACATACCCCCCCCCCTCCCCCTCGCATACATTCTTGCAACAATGCGCGGTAGATATGCAACTGTGTAATTGAATCGTGGATTGGTAGAAACTAATTTGAGAATCACCCATAACCTGAAAGAGAGGAATAAACACATGAAAACGAACCAAAAAAGGAGAGGGAGAGAACAGAAGGAAAGAAAATTAGATATAACAGAGATAGAGCAATAGAAAGAGCGATAGAGACAGAGAAAGTGAGATAGAAGAGGAGGAAATAGAATGAGAGAAAACAGAGATAGAGCAATAGAGAGAGAGAGCATGAAGAAAGAGAATGAGAGAGAGAGCAGATATAGAGAAATAGAGAGAAACAGAGGCAGAGATATAGAGGAGAGAGAGAAGAGAAAGAGAATCAGAGAGAAAGAAAGAGTGGAAGAGAGAGAGAGAAAGAAAGATAACAAAAAAGAGATAATGAGAGATAACTAAGATAGAGCAAGAAAGAGAGAAAGAGATGGGATGGTTCATCTTTACATTAGTTTACGCCACCACTACTGAACCTTCAAACAACAGCTTGTTAACGAAAAAAAAACCACACGACCCTAGGCACCAATAGATGAACGCAATGAATATGCGGTTCTACCTCGATGCTTCCACCTTTGCCAATTTGCTCGCAAAACATCCACCCTAAATATTAGCATGAAAGATAAATAAAACTTTACGATAACCTCAGGTTGTAGTGGAAGGTGGAGGCTGGCAAATATTGAAAGATTCCTATCTTGCCATGAAGTAAGTCATACGAACCCTTGATTAACAGCCAGATTAACGAGTTTCATTTATTTATTTATAAATATATAAATAAATTTATAAAGTAGTGAAGTTAGGCACTGTATGGAAGGTACTTAGCCCACCCAAAAAGAGATTAATAAGGCGATAGGTAAAGCATACAACTCTCCTCCTCCCTTGTCCACTAGACCGGTCGTGTATGTATAGTTTGTATAGATGGGGGAAGTATGTTCTCCCATAACAAAAGAAAATTCCCATTACCAAACACTCCCAAAAGGTGAATAGAGATTATTGGTGGCCAAAGAAAGGGCGCGCAACTCTCATGAACTCGGTCGCATTCACAACAGTTGTGTTATACAGTGTGTATAGATAAGTGAGGGGTCCCCCACTAATAGTATTAAAAAGATGAAGTCCACATTTTCAGATATTTTAAGTGGGTGTATGTCTAGATGATATATATATTTGGCAAATTTTGCTGATCCTAGTGTGTTTGTGTGGAAGATAGGAATGTCCGGAGTCTGTCTGTTTTCAGTGGGTGCATGTGTGGAAGATATTTATTTGGCAAGTCTGGATGATTTCAGTGAGTGTATGAGCGAAACGCAGGTATTTGCGAGTATAGCTGATATCAGCTAGTGTATGTGTGGAATGTATCTATTTGGCATGTATAGATGATTTCAGTAAGTGTGTGTGTAGAAGATAAGCATTTGGCTTATTTCATTGGGTGCATGTTTGGAAGATAGTTGTTTGGGTGATTCTAATGGTGTGTATGTGTGGAAGATATTTATTTGGAAAGTCTGGATGATTCTATTGAGTGTATAAGTCAAAGGTAGGTATTTGACGAATATAGCTGATACCACTGAGTTTATTTGTGGATGTATGTATTTGATATGTATAGCTGATTCAGGTAAGTGTGTGTAGAAGAAAGTCATTTGGCTTATTTCAGTGGGTGCATGAGTATGTGTGGAAGATAGGTATTTGGTGATTGTAGTTGATCATAGTAGGTGTATTTAAAAATAAGGTATTTGGCTAATTTAGTTCGTGTACAGACAGAAGATAAGTATTAAGGGAATGTGACTTATCCCAGAGGGTGTATGTGCAGGAAATAGGCATTTGTTAAGTCTGACAAATTCTACAGTGTATGGAAGAGAGATATTTGCAGAATCCGGCTGATTCCAGTGGTTAAATATTTAGAAGATAAGTATTTGGCGAGTCAGGGGGGGGGGAGTCCAGTGGGTGTATGTGTTGAAGATAGATATTTTAGGATTATGGCTTGATTCTAGTGTGTGTATGTGTGGCAAATATGTATTTAGTAAGTCTGACTGATTAATAATAGGTTAATGTGTAGATGATTACTGTGGGTGTATGTATGGAAGCTATGAACTTGGCAATTCTGGCAGATATTTGAGGATGTATGTGCAGAAGATAGGTATTAGGCAAATCTGATTGATTATATAAGATGTATGTAAGGAAGATATGTATTTAGTGAGTCAGTCTATTGATCGTATGTATGTTAGATAAGTATTCGGAAAATCTGGCTGATTCTAGAGGGTGTATGTATAGAAGATAATTACACAGTGAATCTGGCTGATTATACAAACTATGTATGTGTGGAAGATAAGTATTTGGCAAATCTGGCTGATTCTAGAGGGTGTATATATAGAAGGTAAGTACACAGCGAATCTGGCCGATTATAGAGTCTATGTATTTGTGGAAGAGGAGAATTTGGCTAGATAAGTCTTTGGCGATTCTGGTTGATTTGAGCGGGCGTTCAATTAGCGATCTTATGGGCGTGGGCGCGGTTGAACAATAGCTTGACGAGCTGTCGCACGGAAAAGGCGACGAGTGAGCGTTTATCATCCTGAGGATCAGGTTTGGGTGAGTGGGCAGTGGCCCGTTTGGCTTCCCGACGCCCCTGGGCCCCGTCGCTAAAGGATAGACGTGTGTGAATTCGAAATGGCCCAAGAGAGGAGCCGGAGGGCCATTATTTGTTTTAATCAACATTTATTATGTTCAGAAGTAATGATTTAGAATTCAAAATTGGGCTTCGATTCGTTCTCGCTGTTGAGTTATCGTCGGATAAGGAGGGAGGAAAGGGGATGATGTATGGGTTGGCAGAGGGTCGAAGAGAGCTTTTATTTTTGTTATGGTTTCTTTCATGCCGAGGTAGTTACGTACATTAATATTCGATACCTCTTCGAAGAATGGTTTTCATTGTCATTCCGAATACTTGTTTTCTTTGAAACGCATTCTCCCGCTTTCTCTCACACACACACTCTCTCTCACACATACTCTCTCACACACTCACTCTTTCTCACACATTCCCTTTCTCACATACACTCCCCCACACGCAATCGCTCTCTCTCTCTCTCACTCACACAACCCCCCTCTCTCTCACTGTTTCTCTCCCTCATTGCATCTCTATCTCACTGCCTCTCTCTCACACACAACACTGCTTCTTTCTCTCATTGCCTCTCTATCTCACTGCCTCTCTATCTCACTTCTCTCTCTCTCTCAGTACCTCAATCTCTTCCACTGCCTCCCTCTTCTCGCAGCATCACTCTCTCTCTCTCTCACTCAATCTCTCACACAAACTCTCCCTCTCACATACTATCTCTCTCTTTCTATCAAACAAACAAAATATGTCTGGTGAACAGTCAAAAATCTTTTACTAATCAAGATGACACGAAATTAAATAAAAAATCATAATAAAGGAATTCATGTAAACAAATCACCAAGGCCAGAGATGTTTTCACTTAAGGTTCTGAAAGAAGTTAAATATGCTTTAGCAAGCATCATGCAAAACCCTAAAAAGGGCTGCAGAGAGCAATTTAAAAATTATCGGTCGATTAGTTTAACTTTACTTGTTGGAAAATTTATTTCCAGGAAAATATCCTTCCATTTAAAATCAATGAATTGTTTATAGACTCTCAACGTGAATTTTGAACAAAGAAATCTCCTGAACTTCTTTGAATATGTATTTAACCAATATGATAAAATATTTTCAAAGGCGCTCGATAAAGTTCCCCACAATTTATTGATGGCAAAAGTTAGAAGATTAGGAATCAAAAGAAAGACCGGGATATATGCCAGAGAGTAGTAATCATTGGGACTGCTTCTGATTGGAAAAAAGTGTCAAGAGGAGTACCTCAGGGTTATGTTTTGGGCCCTTTGCTTTTCACCATGTCCAAGAATGATCAGGATTTCGGTCTCATGTCAAAATTTTCAAAATCTGCAGATAATGCAAAACTTGAAAAACGAGGAGTATGTCAAAAATATGTAGACAAACTTCTGAAAGATATCAATCGTATAAAAAAAATTTTCAAGGAAATGCAAACTACTTTTTTAATTAGATAAAGGTAAGGTAATGCATATCAGAGGAAAAAATCCGCAAGCTACCTATACGTTGTTTGGTTTGAAATAAAGGAAACAAAATTTAAGAAAGATTTAGCAGTATATATAAGCAATGACCTTAAATTTAGTCTTCAATAATTTTGAAGCAGAGAAAATGGCTTTCGAAATCCTCGGCTAAATAAAGCGGCAATTTAAATTTAGAAATAAAAACATAGTTCTAAATTTATATAATATATTTGTTCGTCTCCATTTGGTATTAGTATTGTGGCCATTTCTGGTCCCTACATTTGAAGAAGGATATTAATAAGCTTGCAAAAGTGCAAGCCAGAGCAACCAAACTAATACCACCCTTAAGACACCCTAACTTAAGATGGAAAAGACTAAATATTTTTAGCCTGGAAACAAGGAGAATGACAGGGCAATTCATAGGAACCTTTAAAATATTAAAAAAGATTGACAATGTAAAAGTTAAATCATGGCTTAAGTTAAATAATGCGACAAGGACCATGTAAGGAAAGGGACGCCAAAAAGAATACCAGAATACCCCCTTCATTTGTTTCATGAATTCCTTCCCTCTCTCTGTCTCCTAAGTTTAATTCCACGTTGAGTAATCTCTGAATCCAAAGAGAAAATAAAACAAGAAAGAATTTGAATATTCGTCAGCCGCTTCACAGGTGCAGTTAATTAAGTTGGGCACTAAAAGCTTTTACCTCGCCGAGGAAGCGCTAATCTCCGTAGTCGGGAAACCGCTAGCCGAAGATTCCCACCTAAATCGTAAAGGCCATTAAAACTTGGCTCAGGCGACAGATACTAGTCCACCTGGCCGCTGGAAGCGGTCAGGCAGTCGTCTGAGCCTGACAACGAGGAGAAACCCAAAATATAGCCGTCATATAAATAGCCTGAGTTTTCAAATATCGGCAGAGTGAGTTTAAGAACACGTCGCCTTCGGTTCAGATCGTGAGTCTGTTTCTCTAAGTCCCTGGTATTCGCTTATACTATCAAGGTTAGATCTCACCAGGCAGATCCATCTCTTTTGTGTAGTCTTACTCTGTTCAGAGCAAACCTCGAATCGTTTCATCCCTGAAGGACTGGCGGAGATGCCTCTCGTCTCATCTGGAACCCCCCCTCAATGATCACCAGTTTGCCGTGTGAGATTTTGCACCGAGCTGCATCAGAGTCTCGAGTTTTGTAGGTTGCACTTCTCTGGAGCAGAGGTGCCATCGTCCGTCTTCAAGGAGGATCGTGAACTCATGTTCTGGTCCCCTCTCCCTTCATCCTCGTCACCATCAGGATATTCGGCCGAGAATCACGACCATTTTCCGCCTCCATTTCCCCGCGCCGACTCGCTAAAGGATTTCCCTTCCTCGAGGCGACCACATTAAAGTAAAACGACCGTGGCTTGTATCTCCCGTTAATCGACCCACTTTCCGACATATAAATATTCCCTCTGTAGAACTGATTTATAGTATCCCATTTAAAAGCTGATTAACGAGTAATCAGCGTTACCCGATTGCCAATTAATCTATATTCTGTCAGAATTGTCCTTATTTACCTTACCTATATTTCCCGTGTGTATATATATGTTAACTAGTGACTTATTAAAATTGTATTTTTGGTTTTCACTCTTTAAATATATCCTTGAACTGCAGCCCCTGTAGTAAAATCGCAGCCTTATACCTCGTAATCAATGGATTACTTTTACGAAGTGAACGTACTTGTACGTAGCGAAGGACACGTACGTACATTAGAGGATATATGTGTATATAACTGTATATATACATATTCTCGTGTCTTTTATCTCTTTCCTCCCAACCAATAGATACATATATGTATATATAGATGTATTGTCTGGGGAAGTGACCTATTTCTCGACAGACCAATTGGATGAAACTAGGACGACTGTGTTGCGTAGAAAACTTTCGACCCTTAGAATAAGCTACCACAGGAAGTAACATCTAGCAATACAACAGATACTTTTAGGAAAAGATTAGACAAGATTATAAATACACTGCTTTTAAATTCTAAGTAAAATAGGGAATCGATAAATTTGCGTATAAATAAAGTCAAATTAGTATTATTATTATTATCAATGTTGATGTTGTTACTGTTGTTTTATTATTAATGTTATAACTACGTAAGTATCTTTATTTCAACTCAACCAAGTATCTAAGATTTTTTGGTGCTCGTGAGGTGGATGGGAGTGGGTGGAGGGTGGGAGAGCTTCATCTTTACTGTCCACTTTTCTCATAACTAAGAAAATATGTTCAGATATTAGGTTAGAGGCCTTACACAAGCATATTCGCGGTATGTATCGAAAGGTCTTTTAAGATGCTTACAGTCCTTGTAACTCTTTGTAAATATCTCTCTCTCTCTTCCTCTCTCTCTCTCTCTCTCCCTCCCTCTCTCTCTCCTTATCTCTTTCTCTCTCTCTCTTCCCCCCCCTCTCTCTCTCCCCCCTCTCTCTCTCCCTCTCTCTCTTGTTGCTTCTTGCCCCCCTCTCTCTCTCTCTCTTGTTGCTTCTTGCCCCCCCTCTCTCTCTCGTTGCTTCTTGCCTCATATCTCTCTCACAACCACCTTGCCGTCGGTGAGAGAGCTTGCGTGATCTGTTTGAGTTAAGCTAGCTAAGCTGGCGGACTTTTAGTCCGGTAGGGTCACCCATGCCAGTAAGGTAGCTGTAGTATGATCCAGACTAACGGTTGTCAAACTTCTCTACCACTTCTTTGATGCGTCTCCTTGCATCCCCCTACCAACCTCTTCTCGATTCTGTTAGTACTAAGTTTCACCAACTCTCATCAACTGTCAAAAAAACAAAACCCAACAACAAAAAACAAACACTCATCTCTATTACACATAAGTTGCTTATTAATAAGGGCATCACCAGCTCCCTTATGCCGCGTTAGAAGAGAGGCTTTGGAACCTTTTTAAATAACACCTTGGAGCACTCATAGGTTGCAAGAGACTGAGATTGAAGGGATTTTAGGCGTTTGGGGTACGATTAATGGAGAAATGCTAGGTACCCCTTAGAAGCTTTCTCCTAGCGTGTAATGGCCTGACCAGCTACCTGTGACCACTACTTGGTGAATAAAGGCTCAACTGCTCTTTGGTGAGAGAGCTTTTGTGCCTTGCTAGTTGCCAGATCAGCTAAAGATCTCGGATGAATTCGCGGGCACTTAGCTTTACTATTTGCCTTAAGTCTGGCCGTTTTTAGTTGATTAGTAGGGCTTAGTAGGAAGACAGTTACACCTCAAGCACCCCTGTCTAAAAATCAGAGAACCAGTTCACTGGAGCTCTCGTGCTGCTCAGTTGGGAGCTGTGGCACGATTGGGGACGTCCGGCCCAGGGAAGACCTTAGGGTTGGTGTGCTTGGTCAAAAGGTTTCTGTTCGCCGAACGACCGAAAACCTCCTGGGAATAGGCGGATGTGATTAGTGCGAGAGAAAAATCACACACAAAAAACCCTTTTTCAATGCGTATGGTGCGAGAGTTTTTTAAGATGGCGAAGAAGAATGGTCCTCCGTTTTGAAAGTTAACCTGCAAAATATGCAAAGTTTATAGATGGAGTGAAGACTTCGGGGGCAGGAGTTGCAAGGAGCTCACAGATGCCGTTAGTGTCTGTGACTTCTGCGAACTCGAGAAGCGCCTGGGCGAGAGCATCGCTCAAATGAGAGAGGAGAACTCCCTCCTCAAAAGGGAGGTGCAGATGCTCAGGTGAGAAGGCTTCCGACGTCCAACAGCAGATTTCTTCTGCTGCAGGACTGCCGCAACGAGCCAAAAAGAAAAAAAGAAAGAAGAAAGTAGAAATAGAAGAGAAAGTAGAAAGAGAAGAAGAGAAAGTAGAAAGAGAAGAAAATAAATTGGAAACAGAGGACGAGAAAGTAGAAGCAGAAGAAGAGAAACGAGAAACAGGAGAAGAGAAAACAAAGGAAGACGAAAAAAAGAAGAAGAAGAGGAAGAAGAAGAAGAAGAAGAAGAAGAAGAAGAAGAAGAAGAAGAAGAAGAAGAAGAAGAAGAAGAAAAATGTAGAGATAAAAGAGGAAAGCGGCACGTCGCTTCCGAAAGGGAAGACTAAGTCGTCTGCAGACAAATGTGCAAGAGTCACCCTTATTGGTGATTCTCAAGCACGGGGTCTGTAGCCCCTGCTAGAGGCCCGCCTTCACACTAGTGCGAAGGTAAGCTGCTTGCCAGGATGGGGTAACCACCACATCAGAGTAGAGACTGAGAAATCACAGCTTTATGAGAGTTCAGTCGTTGCTCTAATGGTCAGTGGCAACAACCTCTACCTGAGAGGAGGTAGGGTAGGTCCTACGGATAAAATCCTCCACACCGTCATGGGCGCCGTTGACGACTGTGGGCTTAAACCCGCAAGCGTGTTGTAGTCGGGATGCTCCCGAGGAGAGGTCCAACACGGACCGCTCACTCGATGAACGTCTCTTTAAACCGGCGCCTGGCAGATTTGTGTACGGCAGAAGTCTTTTTTGTGGACCCGTACCGCACCTTTTATGGTAGAGATGATCTCTACCAAAGGGATGGGGTACATCTCTCCTTTAAAGGAAAGGCTTTTCTGTCGAACATGATTCAGGATGTCGTAGACTGTACCCAAAGGAGTATCCGGCCCAGAGTGAGAACGGACGTACGCCAGTACGCCCGTGTCACTCCTGGAACGACCTTCTCAGGGGTCGCAAAGATGGGTGCCTCCTCGCCAACAAATAAGCCGGGAAACGGAAGAGCGTAGGGAGTCCTACATTTGGGGACTCCCTGAAAGTTCTTCTGTTTAATGCGAGGTCGATCAGGAACAAGTTTTTTGAACTTCCTGGCCTCGTAGCGACGGAAGAACCTGAATTGGTAGCCATAACAGAGTCGTGGGTAAAAACCTCAAACCGAGATTTTTAAGGTGAATTCAAGATTCCCGGTTACCAGCTCTTCCTGACAGAGAGAGGGTGGCGGTGTGATGTTGTATGTTAAGGATACTCTCAGCTCGACAGAATGCAACATCGTATCCGACCATGAACTACTAGGTGTTGAGCTAGAGATAGGTCCTGTCAGATACTGGACCCTGGTGCTTTACAGACCCCCTGCCCAACTCTTATAACAGGACAGGAGTCTGTACCAGTTGTTGGGCGAACTTGTAAAGGACAGAGTGTGCATCACCATTCGTGACTTCAATACCCATGTCCACAGGGAAACCAACAAACCCTGTTGCGAGAACGCACTACTCCTGGAGTTCGCGAACAACGAGTTCCTGACTCAATGAGTGAGAGAGCCAACTAGAGGAGACAATATCCTCGACTTGGTTTTCACCTCTGAGGATGACATTGTTGAGGACCTCTCTGTTGGCGAAGAGCTCAGTGGCAGTGACCACCGACTAATTAGATTTGTAGTCAAAGTCCCGAAGGCAGGGCCTGCAACTAGTAAATCTAGGAAACTCGATTTGAGAAGAGCAGACTTTGCAGGTCTTCGTGCTGGACTGATTCAACGGAGGCTAGAAGAGTGCGATTCTGATGAAGACTCGTGGAATAGTTTCAAAACCACATTCATGAGTCTTCAATCGTGTTTCATCTCTCTGAAATGCCCCCGTCGGTCTTCTGTTCAACCAAAGTGGTTTAATCGAGAAATCGGCCAAATGCTTAGGGAGAAGAGAACTGTGTACCGGCAATCGAAGATCTCAGGTGACTTTGACGAATACCGGAGGCTATCCAGGAGAGTGAAGTCCAGCATAAGGGCGGCTAAGCGGTCTGAGGAACTCCGAGTGGCGAGACTCTGTAAAGAGAATCCCAAGGAGTTCTTAAGATATGTAAACAGCCGTAAACCAATCCGTCGAACAATTGGCCCTTTGGGGAATGAGGAAGGGACATTAAAGCACTCAGATGCAAAAAATGTTAACCTCCTCAACGACTACTCCTCTTCAGTGTTTACTGAAGAGTGTGGTCCCATCCCCCAGCCAACGGATCCTTCCTACTCGGGGGAAAAGCTGGAGGATATAGACTTCACCGAAAGAGAAATAAAAAAGAAGATCACTGACCTAATGACGAATAAGTCACCTGGCCCGGATGGGTTTGTATCCAAAGTGTTGAAAGAAGTGCACGACACCTAAGCGCAATCTTCAACATGTCAATCTGGACCGAATGCGTTCCTAGAGACTGGCGTGAAGCGGAAGTGATTCCTATCTTCAATAAAGAAGACCGTAGCTAACTGTAGAACTACTGACCTATCAGTCTGACTTCGATAGTCGGTAAACTCATGGAAAGCATGATGGTGGACAAAATGACGTCGCATTTAGAGTCAAAGCTACTACTGAGGAGTTCCCAGCACGGCTTCCGAAGACAACGGTCATGCCTGACGAACCTTGTGGAATTCTTCCACTTCGTCTTCAGTGAGCACGATCGAGACAAGGCGGGGATGTGGTGTACTTAGACTTTCAGAAAGCCTTTGATAAGGTACCACACCGCCGTCTTCTCCAGAAAGTGCAAGCGCTGGGCAAAGACATAAAACTAGCCGGCTGGATAGAGAACTGGCTAGGTGGCAGACGGCAACGGGTGGTTCTGAATGGACAGGCTTCTGAGTGGGTGCCCGTTACTAGCGGGGTGCCTCAAGGTTTTGTCCTAAAATCACAACTATTCATCATCTACGTCAACATAATAGACGGTGACATGGTTGCCAAGATTTCCAAATTTGACGACGATACCAAGCTTGGTATGAACGTTGCAAAGGATGGAAATACTGCCCGCCTGCAAAGAGATCTTGGAAAGATTGGGGAGTGGTCGGACATGTGGCAAATGCCTTTTAACGTAAACAAATGCAAAGCTATGTATAACGGCCACCGAAGCCCCCAATCTCAGTATATCCTTAAGGGCGCTGCTATTGAACCCACCGACACTGAGAAGGACTTGGGTGTAACAATCACTAGTGACCTCAAGTTCTCGAAACAGTGCATTGAGGCGGAGAAAAAGGCCCAAAGGATGCTAGGTTATATAAAGCGCCAGTTTGGATATCGGAACAAGGAGATTGTACTGTGTTTGTACAACTCACCTGTCCGACCGCACCTGGAGTATACCGTACAATTTTGGAGTCCTTCATTTCGAAGGGACATCACGAGATTGGAACGCGTGCAAGCCAGGGCAACCCAGCTGATTCCCTCTAGCAGACATAAAAGTTATGAAGATAGATTAAGGGAATTAGATCTGTTCTCATTGGAAACCCGTAGACTGCGTGGTCAGCTCATCGAAGTTTTCAAAATACTTCGAGGGTTCAACAATGTTGACTACCGGGATATTTTCACACTTGTTGAGAGCAGAACAAGAAATCACGGCTTTAAACTTGAACTGAAGCGTTACAACCGCGATCTATGTGGAAAGTTTTTCACCTACAGTATCTGCGGTAGTTGGAACACACTTCCCTTGGGAGTTGTCAACAGTGAATCTGTTGACCAGTTAAAGTCAAAACTAGACAGGGTCTTGAAAAATGGCCGTTTAAGGACGTAAAGCATTTGAGCAGAGATGTTCCCACTCGACTACTAGTCCAAAGGTACCCTCATTGAATGGACCGTAAGGTTTTCTAGGGTACTTTCTTTCCTTGTTACTCTTTGTTACTCTCTCTCTCTCTCTCTCTTGTTTCCTCTCACCTCTCGCCTCTCTCTCTCTATCTCTCTTTCTCTCTGCCTAAACAGTCGCGACCCTTCACACTCCTCTACAACCATGAAATTGCTTGTTGCCTCTCGTCTCTTTCAGTAGTACAATATTTTTTTATTTTAATCCTCTTGGATTACAATCCACTTGGAGTACAAAACCATTTGAGTACAATCCTTTCAGTGTTCTTCTCTCTTTAATTTGAATCCTCTTGTACTACTAACATTTTTAGTACATCCCTCTTGAAATAAAATCCTTCTCCTGGATTTCAATCCTCTTGGACTGTAATCCTAATGGAGTACAATCCTCTTAGAGTGCAATCGTTTTGGAGTACATTCCTCCTAAAGTAGAATTATTCTGGAGTTCAATCCTTTAGGAGTACTGTCGTATTTGAGTCCTATGATCGAGAGTACAACATTATTTAAGTACATTCCTCTTGGAATATAATCCTATCGGAGTACAATCCTCTTAGCGTGTAATCTTCTTTGAGTATTTTCCACACGAAGTACAATTTTCTTGAAGATCAAACTTCTTGGACTACAATCTTTATGAGCCCGATTCTCTTCAATTACAATCCCCTTGGATTACAATCCTCTTAGAATACAATCTTCCTATACTTCAATCCTCCTGGAGTTCAATCCTCTTGAAGGGCAATCCTCTTCGAGTACAATATCCGTTTTGATTTCCGCGGTCCTTTAACGGCTACCTCAGTTTCAAATCACAATCAGGACATTTTACGAAATTGTAATTTTTAAAGAAATGAGCCATACACCCACTGCCCCTGATTACCTCTGATTGCCCCCCCCCCCATCCCGCTTCGGCGACAGCGAAGTCCCCAACATCATCTTTCCAACAAAGAGGTAACTTCAGATTAAGCACAGAGCTTTCCATCGTATGCGATCGCCTCGTCGTGGACTAAAATATCAATAGATATATATAAGACCCAACCTTGGCAGAAGTGGAGTGCAGTTTGTGCAGCTAGCAAACTTTAACCATTCTTTATCTACAATAGCGAGAAAGAGTAGCTGGCACCATACATTCTTCTAGCCACAAATATACTCACTTAGAGAAACAGATACACGAGATATTAATTTTTCGTTATCATTATTATTAGGACCATTAAAGATGGTTAAACTGAACTTAAAACTGACAGTAGTATCTAAAAGTTTTTAAAATGTGGCTATACCTGAAACTATATGTTACTATAATTTAACTAGTCCCTAGATGTCACTATACTTGTCATTATGCTTATCCTATACTTTTAATATACCTGTTACTATACTGTCTATTATACCTATTATATTTGTCGCTGTATTTCATGCTATATGTATTCGTTGTTATTTTTGTCACTATATTTACCGCTATTTTCTTTTACTATACCTAATACTATAGATATGTAGCAACGCCCAGCAGGCAAGGGTGTTTTCCTTTCAACTCTAGACCCCTGCAGGCAAGAGAAAAAAAGGTTGAAATGTGGTCAGTCATTCCCTAGTGGATACTAGACGACCACCTGACCTGGATTCAACCAGTGAGTTTATACCATCCCACTTGGATGCAATCCGTGGGTGGTTGAGTTGCAATAGAACTTCTATTTCCTAGCTGTTGCATGGACTGCTAGCACAGGGGGTGCTATAAATTGCCACAGCATGCAACAGCCTCCCTCCTCTGTATCCTCTCCTCTCAGGATAGACTGACAGAAAGCGCGGCTTCATTCAATTGTGGTAAGGTTGACGAGGTCTATAACAGCACAGGCTGTACGATCAAAGCTCCCTCCCCGAAGCCCCAAAGCCGTCTTAGGTAGCAGAGATTCCATCTTCTCCCAGGGAGCTATGAACACTAGTTATATACTTGTCATATACTTGTCACTATACCTACCACTACAGTTATCCGTATACAATTCACCCTACTTACAATTCATCACAAACGTAGTTATTTTGTCAGAAGTTTTAGAAGCCATGTTTACGTAGGAGGGCGAGAAATTTGCATATAATAGTTACTGTCAAAAGGCACGTAAAAGCTGGATGTCAAAGTTGATCAGATTTGCTCATTTATATTAAGAGACTTAGATTTTGTATGATTCATATATTCAAGGATGATTTAAATATTCAAGGATGATTCAAATATTTAAGGATGATTCAAATATTCAAGGATGATTCAAATATTCAAAGATGATTCGGAGTTTAGTTCTTTTGTTTACCTCTGTGTTGACAGCGAGATGTATGTATGGAGCATAAGGTGTAGTTGTGAGTCTGTGGGTCTGTGTGTTACAAACACTTATGGAAGTGTAGCTTTCTAGCTCTTGAGGACGAAACGCTTAAGCATTTTTGAATATTGGTATTATTATTATTATAATAATTATTATTATTGCTATTATTAATATTACTATTGTTATTGCTATTATTATTATTATTGTTATAGCTATTATTATAATTATCATTATTATTATTATTGTTAATTTTTTTATTGATTCATTGTTGCGTACAAACACTCTTTTTCTCCCCCCCCCCATCCCTGCCAAATGTTGCTACACGTAGATAATTGTAATGCATGATATGAGTGATTTTTTTATGTTTACATTCCTTTCTGATGAGCTAACCTAGAGTGGACCTAGAGTCTGTTAGTCCCTAGGTATTTAGCGCTCTAGTTCTCTCTTCCTTTCTATGTTCCCGTGGGATGAACTGACTGTAAAGGAATCTTAAACTCACAGCACTGGAATTTGACCTCCGATAGATGTTTTGAAAGCCGCTTTGCCTTAAATCCTTTTTTGTTTTCCTTTAAAGCCGTTTTTTTCCTTAGAACAGATTTGCGTTAAAATACCTGTGTCTTAAGACCTTATGCATTAAATCCCTTTTTCCTTATAGCTGTTTTGCTCTAAAACGGTTTTTTGTCTTAAGGTCTTTGTGAATTAAAGCCGTTTTACATTAAAGCCTTTTATCTTAGATCGTTTTACTATGAAGCCGTTTGCTTTAAGATCTTATTCATTAATATCTCTTTATCTCAGAGCCTTTTTGCTTTTGACTTGTTTTTGCCTTAAGGCATTTTCTTAAATAACCTACCTCGCCTGCAATAGTGACACAATTTCAATGAATTCCCCTTGAGGATGTTTCTCATTAGAAATTCCCTCGTTAGCTTTCGGCAATCTCAGATTCACTGTGGATTCATACTAGAGCAGATGTGAGCTATGTAGAAGTATCTCGTTCCGATATTCATTCCAGAAGTCTCCAAACACTCTCCCCCTCTACCATGCCAAAATACCCAAGATCGTCCAATTTTCCCCTCTGTCAATCTCTTTTCTCTCAAACAGTCATATCTCCATTATTATGCGCTCTACTTCATTCGCACGCCAACGTACACTTCCAGAGTCTATTGTCTTACATCCCTCCTCTATAAAACAAAAAAAAATGTCCTGGCTGGAAATGATCCTCCTCCTACACATTGATACGAGTATTCTGCTTGGGCGTCTAATGAGGCCAATTAGATTTTTGTTGATCTAATCCACCCAATTCTGGGGGGAATCTGGTTAACAGGGCATTGCCCAGAAATAGTGGGCAGGGTTCAATCAAACGCCCACTTCCTATTTTTTATTCATAAAGTCCTTCGTGTACTGAAGAATTAGAATTCTAATCAATTTTGCCAAAAAGACAATGTAAAAATCCTTCAGATTCTTTAATTGTGGCGAAACAGGTTTATGGGTCTTGCAAATCTCGTGTATGGTGTTTATCTTCTCTCCGCAACGAGTCGCTGGCTCAATGTAGCCAGCTAAAACCAATGTACCAAAGGTAATTGAGGTCACTGAGTTCAAATGTGATATAAGTTGATCACCTAGTGGCTAGGGGTTTTAGCTGGCTACAATGAGCCAGCGGCTCGTTGCGGCAGAAGATGAGCACAACACGGGATTTGTGTGACCCATAGACCTACTTGCTTCGCCGCAGTTAATAACAGAATTAGCTTTTAGGGGCGTCGTTTATGGAAAAATATACATATTGACTAAAGATGTTCACATAGAAATTTTTCGAAGTCGTTCTGACGATTTACCCGATAAATTTTCAGTGTCAAACAATTTGTAATTTTGCAGACATTTCAGGGCTTTTTGAAGAGCTGCATTTTCTTTATGATCCTAGCAATTGGGGACTTTTCATCGATGTGTCACTTTATAGCACAAAAGCTATCACAAACTGGGAATAATCTTCCATCAATTCTAGTTGCTCACTCTCTTGTCTTAAAGGAAACATGAAAATATAGCTTTCATTCTGGTTAGTATTAATTAAAATAAACAAAATGGTTAATATGCGCAGACTTAATAGTATTAGCAATATTAAATGGTCTCCTTTAGGGTTATACTAAATTTATGTTTTTATGCAAGTGCAACAGTCGTGTTTGAGCAAATTATTACACACGCTCTCAATATTCACCTAGAAATGGGTCTATAGTTGACTCACATTATATCATTCATGAACAACTAGTTAATAATAATAAAAAACTTCCCTCTCTTCATATAAAAGTAGGAACCATGGAATTATTTGTCAAAGCCTTGAAGCGTGATCATCCATCTTTTGCATATCTCAAATATAAATTTTCAAAGCTTAGTGGAGCGAACGTAAAGGGGAGGGATCTTTGTCCGCCCTCAAATTCGTCAATCTTTGGTAAACAACGAATTTTTAATTACTATGAAGGAGGTAGAATTGAAGAGTGAGGAAAGTTTTAAGGGTATGGTGCTATTGGCTGCTCGGAAAGCACAGAGCTGACAACTACAAAACTCTTGTTAAAAAATTTATTAATTCATATAAGAATTTAGGTTGCAATATGTCCCTAAAATTGTATTTCTTCCATTCTCCTCTGTCCTTCTTTCCAGAGAATGCAGCAGACGTCAGCGATGAACAAAGTGAAAGATTTCACCAAGACATCACTACTATGGAAAACAGATACGAAGGGAAATGGATCCAGGCGATGCTAGCTAACTTCTGCTGGACTCTCCAGAGATATAGGCCAGATGATACAAATAAAACAAAGAATCAGTACTCTAAAGCTATATGCAAAAATTTAGTAAAACAATTTAAATTTGCTTTTCCTGATACTCTAAAAAAAAGAGAAGTTCAGTTATTTTTTAGTCAAAGTTTATCGTGTCTAATATCATTTGTAAAATATATTCAAATAAACATTTAAATGAAGATTATTAATTTATTTACGACATCTATGCACATTTTTAATGTACAAGTGAGTACTACATGTAAATTTAGAGCTACATATATACATTATGATGATTTCCAATATTTTATTCATTTGTCAATTGCTATTTACGAAAAAACGGGTAATTTTGTGAAAAAAGAATGTCATTTTCGTTATCTTCTCACTAAAACATCTCAGAAACATCGCGTTCTTGCCTCTGTAGTAAATTCATTGTTATACATGTCATGAGATCTTGACGAATGTGCGTGTGTGTATGTTTATGGCTAAAGGAATGTAAGTTAAGTGGAATCTCCTATTTCCCTATGTTATGGATGAATTACGTCTAATGTGTGACAGATACACAACACTCCACCCAATCAGGGTGCCATCCCGGGTACTACCATGGTACTACTATCGCCCGATACCAAAACCCTGGATGGTTTGGGGCCAATCAATAAATCATAGTCCAAACCCTGCCATTAAACCGCTCCCTCAGGTCGAGGGCGGGCTCGGATTAACGCTTTAAATGGAGAGAATTTATTCAGTCCTGAGGTGGTTCTAGGTTCTTATACAGTACTACCGCGTGTACTTCCCACCGCAGAGTTATATAGTAATAGTTTAGGGCGGTGTCTTAAGGCTCTAGGAATCGATTTGAAAGGTTCTTCATCTATTCAAATGGCTTGAAATGTTATCCAAAGAGGGAGAAGGAGAGTTCAGGAAATTCCAGGATATTTCGGGTGGTTGAAGGAGGTTCAAAGAAATGGGAGGAGGTCCCGGAGGATTCAAAGAGGTCTCAAGAGATTTCTTAAGATTCAAGAGGATTTAGGGAGATTCAGATGAATGTAAGGAGGTTTGTGGGATTCAAGGGGATTCCAGCATATTTAAAGAGATTCAAGGGGCTCAGTGAGACCCCAAGAAATTAAATTCAAGATGTCAGGAATATCAAGCAAATAGCCTGAGATTCAGGTTGATTAAAGGAGGTTCACACTGGTGTGAGGAGGGCCGATGATATTCAAGGGGGGGGGGGAAGAGGGTAATCAAGAAGATTCCAGAAGATTTTCAGAAGATTCAGGGAAGTTCAGGAAGATCTCAGGAGATTTAATAGGATTCCAAGGGGGGGTTAAGAAGTTTTAGAGGAAAGCAAGGAGGTTTAAGGGGATTGAAGGATATTCAAGGAGTTATCAGGAGATTTGGGGAGCTCACAGGAGTTTCAGATCGCTTTTAAAAGGTTTGATGAGGTTCAGATGGTTTTTAGAAGGTTTAAGGACTTTCAAAGAGCTTTTAGAAGTTTTAATAAATTTCAGAAGTATTTTAGAAGGTTTAGGGAGTTTCAAAGAAATTCCAGGATATTCTAGGAGATGTAGGAGGATTCTATTGCACTCAAGGAGACTCAGGGCTTTATAGGAGTTTAAAGAGATACAAGGGGATTTGAGGATGTCTGATGGGTTTTCAGGAAATTCAAGGAATTTCGGGGAGGTCTCCGGAGTTTTGGGAGGATTTGTGCTTTCAGTAAGAAGGATTCATGGAATCCTGGGAGATTCTAGGAAATTCCAGGTGATGACGGGGCTTTCAAGGAGATTCAAGGAGGTTCCTTGAGTCCTGGAAATTCAAGGAGGTTCAAGGTGATTCAAGGAAAGTTAATTCTGGATTCCACCTTATCGAGTCTCACTGCAGTCAACGACAGGCAACTAACGGGTTTAGAGCCGACAAGTGCCTAGCTTTAGAAGTTTGATTCTGGATTGAATAGGGTCTTGGTACCTTCGCCTACCGTTACTAGGGTTAATAAGTTAATTATAATTTTATGTCTATCAGTCTATCTATCTTTAAATTTATGTTTCTAAATTTGGGTCTTAAACCGAGATTTGCGGCGAACACGTTGACTCTTGACTCGTTGTGCTTTTGCAAAGGCCTATTTCTTGAGACTTCCCAGAGTCAGCTGATAAGGCGTGTTGAGAAGTCCTTGTTTTAATATGTTTGTCCTTGTACAAAATAAGACAAAAACAAACAGGCCCAAGAACAGGAATGGAGCTGGGAATAGACTGAATGAGAAGAAGAAGAACAGAAGAAACAGATAAGAACGGCCCGGGAAGCAGAGAGAAACAGAAGAAGACACGGAGGGGGAAAAAAATTGGAACGGACCGGAAAACAGACAGAAACAAGGGAAGAACAATGACTGAAATGGAGCAGACAGCCGGAGAAACAAAGAAACACAAAAAAAGAACGAACGAGTAAATAGACAAAACAAACAAGAGAGAAACAGCAGGTGGGAATGATAGGAAGAAAGACATAAAAAGAAGACGAAAGAGACACTGAAATATACCCATACAAAAACGGTACAAGGAATGGAAACAAAATGAAGAAACAGAGAGTTGAAGAAACAGAAACAGACAAGAAGAGAAACAGAGAAGACCTACAAAGAATAAAGGAAGAAACAGTGCATAAACACAGAAAAAAACGGGGAAACAGAAATATGAAAGAGACAGCATAGGAAATAGAGATGGACACAGAAAAAAAGGGGAAACAGAAATATGAAAGAGACAGCATAGGTGGGAGTGATAGGAAGAAAGACATTTAAAGAAGACGAAAGAGACACTGAAATATACCCATATAAAAACGGTACAGGGAATAGAGAGAAAATGAAGAAACAGAGAGCTAAAGAAACAGAAACATACAGAAAATAAGAAGAAACAGACAAGGAGAGAAACAGATAAGACCAACAAAGAATAATGCGAGAAACAGCGCATAAACACAGGAAAAAAACGGGGAAACTAAAATATGAAAGAGACAGCATAGGAAATAGAGATGGACACTGGACAGGAGGAAAGAAAAAGGAAGAATAAAGAGACAATGGAAGAAACAGATATGAACGGACCCGAAAAAAAAGAGAGAAAATGAAGAAACAGATAAGGCACCGTGAAGCACACAGAAATATAATAATCAGACAAAGAAAGAAACAGAAAAGACCAGGCAAGAAAAAGAGTAAAATAAGAAACAGTGCAGAAGCATATAGAAAAAAACCCGGAGAAACAGACAGAAAAGCAATATGAAACAGGCGCATAGGAAACATATAGAGATGGACACTGTACAAGAGGAAAGATAAAGAAGAATAAGGAGACAAAGAAGAAACAGATAAGAATGGAGTCGGAAAGAGACAGAAAATGAATAAAAAGACAGCTGAAGAAACAAATAATGGACTGTGAAGCATATAGAAAGAGAAAAAAATAAACAAGGAAAGAAAAAAATAAAAACAGACCAGAAACAGAGAGAAACGGATCAGGAAACTATAAGAAGTATCGGAAGATAGAGAAAAAATGAACAAACGAAGAGAAGCAGAAATAGGTTTAGAAATGATGTGGAAAAAGTGGAAAAGCCTCGAAATAGTTACACCCCGGTGAAGTGAAAAAGAGAAAAACACGAATAAATAAAATACGGAAAAATAATTTGGAATTTAAAGAAATAATAATGTTTAAATTATTCATGGGATTATTATAAATCAAAGCGATTTGCTAACTAGGCACCCGGAACCAATTTCTTACATTGGAGAGGTTTCATTTAGTCGTGTTCCACGACGCGCAGCTAACAACATGATGAATTTTTCTTCCTTACCTGAGCACAAAGATGGCAAGGAAAGAAAATATAATTTTTATAAGAATTTTATGAATAGAGAAAACGAACGACGGCATCTCCTCTACAATGTATCTAAAGTGCAAGTTCTTAAACAAAATTGTTTGTCGATCCAACAAACAATTGTAAAATAAGTATTGAGACAAACAAAGTCCACAACTAATATAAACCATTGCGCTAATATATAAATAAACTATCCTTTTACACAAACTATTTAAAATACTAGTATATAAACAAATTAATATTTCGAAGTAATCTAAACAATCTAATGGTTATATAACAAATAAATATACGTATTAACAAACCTTAGTTATAAAGTAATCCAAACATAGAAACAAATATGTAAGTAAATCGAAACAAATTAGCCTTTCGTGAAAATAGTTGAATAAACAACCATATAAACAATCGATGGGCATATAAACAAATTATATTTTTTTACAAACAAGTAAATAAATATCTATTTAAATAAACAAACTTAATTTTCAATTTCACTAATATATTTATATATATATATATAATATATATATATATATATATATATATATATATATATATATATATATATATATATATATATATATATAAGCTTAAACTTTCCTACAAATGATTAAAAAAACAAGTATATACACAAACAGAAGTTCTAAAATGTCCAAACATAATTAAACACCACAAATCCGTAATCGTAATCTAGTTGTTTACCTTTCTGTACATAGCCTAAGTTTCATTTTATACTCGATACCATTAAAGAATTTTAAGCAATTTATTAAATTTATGAGGAAGTTATAAAGTATTTCAAATAAGTTATTGTATATATAAACAAACACTCTTTTCACAAAAAAATATTTGAAGAAATAAGTATAGAAACGAATAGATGTTCCAAATAATCCAAACAATCGTCTGGATGTATAAACAAACAATTATATAAACAAACAGAATTAAAAAGTACTTCGAACAATTGATACAATATATAAACAAACTAGTCTCTCACACAGACGATTAAACAAACAAATATAAAAAACCCGGAAGCAAGCTAGTTAAAAATCGATTAAAACACTCCTTCACAAACTAAAAGTTCTTAAACGTTATCCTGATTAACGCCAAATAATTTCCCAGCCCAGTAAAACTTACTCTCGGCTAAAGATTTAATTAAAAATCTCCACAAGTCGGATCACTGATAGAGATTTTAAATTTAAGAAGCCATGTCCATTTCATTGCAAAGTTAAAATTTGATGTTTTGGTGTCCTTACAAGTCATTTCAGTTGTCGAGTTGTTATACTTTAGTTTATATCTGTTATTCTACATTTAAGGTTGAAATGCTTCTTAGGTACTATAGTCAAAAAGTTTTGAAATTTAAGAAGTTATGTCCATTTCATTGTATAATTAAAAGCTCATATCTGAGATAACTTCCAGTCATCTCACTGAGATTGTCAGTATACATCTGCAAATCTTTCCTCTCTATCTTCACTTTGGTTACATCTCTCCTTACAAATTTTCTTCGATCCTCCACAAGTTATTTCACTGAGTTTTAATAGTTAAAGTCATTTGACTGGAGGCTGGGTTTTTTATATGTAAGAAGCCACTCCCTTCGTTTTAAAATTAAAATTTCATATCTCAAATGCCTCTTAAAGAAGTAGAAATGAAAACCCGTTTAGGTCGTAGAGTTTAAACATTTTTTCCCCTGCAAATTTATAGCCATAAATGTCTGTTAATTTGTAAGTTTAGCCCTTGAGAAAAGGCTACATAGATATTTGAGCTTATTATTATGTAGCCCGAGGCTGGTCTTCAAAGCTCCATCGTAACGAGGGTTTCAATCAACTTAATTCAAACGGATTATTTTTATTTAATTCCTCGAATTAACCGATGATTTAGAAGACGATGTTTTCTCAATCGTTTCTTGGTGTTTTCTCGGGGTACTCATGTGTTTTTTAGGGTTTTTCAAGGGTTTTCGCTTTTCCCGTTATTTTATCGATATTTTTCAAGGTTTTCTCATGGTATGGTATGTTTTATCGATAGTTTTTCAATGTTTTCCCGTTTATTTCCGGTTTTCTGAGTTTTAGGGTTATTTTTTAGAATGTTTTCTCGATCGTTTCTTGGTGTTTTCTCGTTTTCTTCATGTTATTTACTGTTTTTCAAGGGTTTTTTGCTTTTCAAACTGCTTTTTCGATGTTTTGTAGAGGTTTTCTCAAGGTCTGGGATGTTTTGTCGATAGTTTTTCAAGGTTTTCTGGTTTTTGTTTTTTTCTCGGTTTTCTGAAATTTTTAGTGCTAATTTTACGTTTTCTTGATGTTTTTAATTGGTTTTTGCTTTTCCCACTGATTTATTGGTGTATTTGAAGCTTTTCTCAAGGTATAGGATGTCTAGTCGATAGTTTTTCAATGTTCTCTCGTTTTTTTCTCTGTTTTCTGACTGTTTTAGGGTATTTTACAATGTTTTCTCGGCATTTTCTTAAATCCGATTTTTTCATTTCATTTCTCGATTTTACCTCTAAATTTTCACTATGTTTGTTTTGCTATATTTTCTCATTTGCTTGTTTTTTTTATGTTTCCTATTATTTCCTCAGTAATATCTCCTTTTCTTTATGTTTTCCCGGTATTTTTTGTTTCCTCGATGTTTCTTCAATTTTATCGATTTCTCAAGTTTTCTCTTTTTTTAAAGATTTTCTTACTACTTTCTCTTTTTCCATATTTCTCTGTTTTTATTTTTTCCTTAATATTTTCTCCGTTTTCATAAGTTTCCTTGTTGTTTTCATTCATCAAAATAAATTAATAAGTCCTTTTAATACATTTCAGAGTGTGATATTATAAAAATATATTTAAAAAAATAATGAAGATTTAAGATTTTTTAAAAATTGCTGAAATCTATAGAAAGGTCATATATTTTTAGAATATTTAGGCTTCTTTTTATGTACAACATCATGTCCGTCTCTGTGAAGGATCCAGCAGAAGTCAGCAAGCAGTGCAGGACTCCATTTTCCTTTATAACGATTTTCTATAGTAGGAATATCTTGATGGAATCTTTCACCATGCTCATCGCTCACCCCTGCTGGATTCTCTGGAAATAAAGACCGATTGGAATGCCAAAAATTCACTTTTACTGACATACTACATCCCAACTCATTATAAGACCTAATCAAATTCGGAACAAGAATGTGGTAATTTTATGATTTGTGCCTTCCAAGGAAACCATTACATACACCTTTGAAACTATGCCAGGCCTCAAATTCTGGTTTGCTCAACTTTGCGTCAAACTCACTATCTACCATAAGTTGTCCAATCTGAGGCCCAATAAAGATTCCTTCTTTAATTTTAGTATCACTAATCTTAGGAAATTTTGTTTTTAAATATAAGTATATGTGAAGTGGTGGCAAAATTATGTTTCCCTTAGGAACCAATGGTTCACGTATGACATTATGACAACCTACTTTTGTTTCTTTTCTTAAAGGCCATTTTGAGCGTATGCAATGTTCTTCCCGAGCTCTACTGTTCCACTGGCACAAAACCACATGAATTTTGTGTAGCTTGATTGCAAGCCATTTAAAATGGCTACTACCTTAAGGTCAGCACAAATCAACCAGTTATGTTCACTGTATTTAATGCTTTTTAAAATAAAATCTAAATTCTATAAGTTTCTTTCAAAATAACATGGTAGTTCATTTCCATTATGCAGAAGCACGGCTTTACTACTATATAAAGTCTCCATTGACTGGGTTCATAATGTATATCTAATTCTTCAAAGAGACGTGGAATATTATTACAGTAGCATAAATTGTTGTCAAATAAAAATTTGTCTTATAAATTGTTTGATCGAATGCGAAACTTAGTAGTTCGAACATCTTCTGCTACTAAATTTCTTTCTTTCAGTCTCGAGGCCAGCTATTCACTTTGTTGCTTTGGTGAGTTTAGATCTCTTACAAGATCATCTAGATCAAGTTGTGAGAAAGGTTTTGGAGTAGTATCAACAGTTTCAGGAACATAAATTTTAGTTTCTGGTTCACATGATTCCATATCTGATTCATCAGAGTTAGACAAAACAATTTCTGCAGGTGGTTCAGGCACTGGGAATGTCTTTTGAGTGAGGTATAGGCCGAATAGCAGATTAAGGTTGGGATATACCACAGCTGAAGCGCACTTCGTTGTTTTACCTAAAAGTATAGAAATTATATGCATAAAATTTAAAGTTATATACATATGTGTGATTACAATAAAGTGGTTCTAAACTTAATTAATTTTATATTTTTTAAAAATAATATTACAGTACACAACTTCAAAATATAGGTACAGTGGACAATAAGCAATTACTTACTTTGTATGTCTACCAAACAGAAATAGCAGTCAGTGGCATTATCTTATGTCTCTCGCCATACCATTGGAACACCAAATTGAAGGCTTTTAATTTTTTCTTTAGACCATTTTAATTAAGAATTAAACCATGTCGTACAACACAGACCTATCACTCTGTTTACATCTACAAACGAGTCCAGTACTCAGTTCGCCTCAATAGCCCGGTTCATGACTCAGTTTACGTCCAGAGCTGGGTCCATTGGTCGATTTGCGTCTTTAGCTGTGCCCATTCTGTGGTTTACTCCCATAGCCCCAGGCGTATCACTCTGTTTACATCTACAAACAGGTCTAGTACTCAGTTCGCTTCAATAGCTGGTTACATTATCAGTTTACGTCCATAGCTGCGTCCATTAGTTGATTTGCGTCCATAGTAGTGCTCATTATGTGGTTTACGTTCATAGCCCCATGCTTATCACTCTGTTTACATCTACACGCGAGTCCAGTACTCAGTTCGCTTCAATAGTCGGGTCCATTACTCAGTTTACGCCCAGAGCTGTGTCCATTAGTCGATTTGCGTCCATAGCTGTACCATTTTGTGGTTTACGTCCATAGCCCCAGACTTATCACTCTGTTTACATCTACAAACGAGACCAGTACTCAGTTCGCTTCAATAGCCGGGTCCATTACTCAGTTTACGTCCAGAGCTGGGTCCATTAGTCGATTTGTGTCCAGAGCCCGGCTCATTACTCGGTTTATGTCCAGAGTTAATATTTTGTTATTAATTTAAAACGTGGGAATTTAGGCTTGGAAGTTTTCAAAATTAGTTTCGAAAACCTGGTGAAGTTAGTTGAAGTGAAAATTCAAGTATAGTGCATAGCATCCCCCCCCCCTAAAAAAAAACAATTCGCACTGTAAGAGTCTTTTATCTCAACTGGGCCCTGTAGTTTTACTTTAATGATAGTAGCAATATTAGCAATAGTATTTGTTAGGAACTTACATTCTCCTTGGGATGTACTCTCTAAGCCCCAAAATCCCAACATTGACTTAACCATTAATTGGGCACCCAGAATAAGCCCATAAATTACTAATTTCCAGGGCATTAAAGGGCACCTTTTGATTTGAATTGAAGCAGTCCAGGCTCGCGATATCCAAGACCCAATAAAGGACATTGGGTGAAATTCGGGTCAAATCTCCGCCAAAAGCAAAAAAGATTTTTAGATCTAAATCGCCATTAAATCCCGGCGATTATACAGAAAAGTTAAATCGTCACGAAGAAATATTAAACATAGGGTATTAATGCTAAATACCCCCATTCTTCGTATCTTCTTGGAGTTGGATGAGAGTATTTAGCTTTCTTTAATCATTTGTCGAATGGGTGTAATTATTAAAGGTTTTTTAAGGGGGGATAATAGAGACTTAAGGACGAGTGGGGGGGGAGCTTGAAATAATTCTGGGGGAATTACGAGTTGCTTTAATGGCGTGTGGAATTAATCTTTTCATAAAGAATAAATGCGGTTTAAGAGAAGGTAATTATAAGGGTCCTCGTATATGGTAATGTTTAGGGGTTTAAAGACCCTTTGAGGATCCGCGAAGGAAGAGAGTTTGCAGAGAAACTTAAAATAGCCCTAAAATACGAGTTAGGTTAATTAGGATAGCGTTAGATTAGGATAGGGTTAACTGGTTAAATGACCTTAGATTATGATACTGTTAACTTGTTAAAATAAGTTAAGTTAGTTCAATTTGAGTTAGGTTAGATGTATATACACCTGACTTAGGTTACATGACAAACCTGACCTCACTTGGCCTCAATTAATCTGAGGTCGCTTATCCCAGAAAAAAAGAGAAACGTTTCATGGATTCTTAAAGCCTTATGTGTTTGAAAGATTTGACCGAATGGAGACTTTGAAGGAAAGTAAATATAATTCCTAGAAACTCCTCTGCAGTGATACAATACCCTTTTGAGAGACCTTGTCTCGAAATTTGTTCCTGGGGTTGATAGTATGCTCAAAAATAGTCTTATTGGGCGAGCTGAGTTTCGGTCGCTCAGTCAATTGCAAGGAAACACATGAATATGTTAAGGTAGAGTTGCCATAATTTGTGATGTCAAGTTGCCCTGAATTTCGTTCATAGAGTGACAATTTAATATATTATTATTTGATGAGAGATGAAGTATTGGGGTCATATTTGTTTAAAATATAAATCGGATATTTACCAATCAATTAAATTCAGTGAAATTGTTAACAGTATTGCGGCATTTAGTGCATTGCTGGCGAAACCTTTTGAAAAGGTTTTGTTTTGAAACAGGGCTGTCAAACTTCCCTAGTTTTTTTTTCTAGCCTCATTAACTTTAAGTTTTTATTTCATTTTTAATCGACGATATCACAAAAATATTCGCATTAAACATTTGGCTTCTTTTTATTTTTAACAATATAATTGGCAACGCAGCAGAACAAAGCCTGGAGGCACTCATCCAAAACTATTCAAGAATGTAATTAACATATATGTAATAATTATGTTATAGTTAACTTACTTGTGTCCGAAACATTTTGAAGATTTTGACATGACTAATTTGGGCAACTATAGGTTATGTTATGTTATCGTTTAGGCTGACTAGAATTTTTTTTACCCTCATCGCATATATATATATATATATATATATATATATATATATATATATATATATATATATATATGAAGCTTTGCTGTTCTATTCTATATGTGGTGCGTTAAACAAAGTTGTAAAAGTGGGTAATTCAAAGTACAGAAACTTCTGGAAAAGACTATGTTCAAATAAGCACAGGCTAAATGGAAAATACGTAGAAAATATTACTTTTAGTTATTCGTATTTGTTTAATAAAACTTTATTTTTTTCTCGTAATATTTACAATTACAATTTGATATAAGAGTGTAGGTGTGGGTAGGGGATAAAGAAAGGGTGTGGGAACAGATAGCGGAAAATAGACAAGTGGTGAAGAGAGAAAGAAGTGTGGTGGGGCGCAAAGAGATGCTAAGAGCCTGGTGATCAGGCTTTTAAATATTTTTCGTTTTGTGGTTCCTTTGTTGTCTTTGAGTTAGTTTATATAATATGGCGTTCAAGCCATTTGTTTTCAAAAGAATTAATGTTTTTGGGTATGATATGCGCATTTGCTGTTGTGGTAATAAATGATATTAATCACTTTAGTGTTTTGCTTAGTTTCTTTGTTTTTGGTATATTATGTAGTGAGTGTAAATCGTGTCTTTTGTTTTTTCTTGGATGTCTTCTTCGGTATTTTGGAGTCTTCATCGGTGAATTGTTGTATAAATCGGTGAAGTTTCATAATTGGGTAAACTTTTTTTTTGGTCGGTTTCTTTGGTCTGGGTAAAAACATTCTCATTTTCATGCGTAGAACGGCACTTCTGCTCCGCCAGCTAAAAGCGCAGAGAAGCTTGAAATCTGGCGCGATTAATGCCTCTTCTGTTCAGGTTAATCATTTTGACGATATCATCATCCACTTCTCGATTAACTACTTCCTGCATTTCCTTGTCCGTTCTTATATGACAACGTTAATGCGACTTATCCCCGCATCTCGGTTCAGCTCTTCCTGGCGTCTTCTCTCCAGCCTCGATGTACCTGTAATTAGGTACATACATTTATTCTGCACCAGTTGTAGTTTCCTCTTTTGTGTCTTCAAGACACATGAGAGGGCGGAAGCTGGGTATAGCAGCATCGATCTTACAAGTGTATTGAAGATCTTCTTCTTATTGCTTTCACGAAGATTTATGAACATGTATAGAGTTTTGACTAAGGCAGTGGTGTTGGAGATTCTCTCGTGGGCTTGCTTCTTGTACCAGGTTGAAGTAACTTTCATTCCAAGTACATCGCACTCCTTGCAGTAGGGATAACGTCTATCCCCCCATCCTGACGTCGTAAAGTAGTATCCTGCTTATGGGGACTACTTTGAACTTTTCCTGGTTGGTGCAGATCTTCCACTGTGCCTCGTAGGTGTTAAGGTTTTCAATTTCTGCTGCTGTCATACGAGCAGGCCAAGGCGCATTCATCCATGGACAAGTGATTATCTGGGTGAAATCATGAGCGAATTGAATGTTGAAGCAAGTGGGGCTTACATGGGCTGGTACAACAGCGGTCTAAATCAATTAGAGAGGGGGGGACACCTTCCCCCCCCCCTCTGCGGGAGGCCCGCAGTGAGCGGAAACTTTGGTTCGTCCGTGTACCCTAAAATGATTTACGCCGCTCTCTACATGACATAGTCACAGAGAGTTCATTCTAAGTTTTCACTTAAGGCCATTCGTAAGATCTTGTACTGCATTGCCCGTTGCCACACTTTATCAAATGCCTTTAATACATCCCGACAAACAATATATACGTAACTTCTTTCCCGTTTTGGGGGGGCTAGCTTTTCCGTGATGATATTAATCTCCATCTCCGTACTTCGCTTCCTCCTAAACCTGAATTAATGTGGGTTGAAGAGGAAGTTCTCCTCCAGGTGAGACACCAGTCTTCGGTTGAGGATATCCTCGAAGAGCTTCCTATCAAATTCTAAAAATGAAATTGACGGTAGCTCTCCTCAATGTTGGGTCCTTTCCGTGCTTAGGCAAGAAAATCATCTTAGCCGTTTTATACGCATCCGGAAAGTATCCCGTGTTGATACAGGCGTTATATATCCTTCTCATCCCCTCGATGACATTGGCTGGTGACTTTTCAAAGTTTAACAACTTTGTGAGCTCCGATTGTCATGGTGCTTTTTGTCGGAATGAGCGGAGCGCGCCCAGTAGTTCTTCTTCGGTAATCTCGGCGTCTCCGTCCTACTGTCTATCAACCTGGTGGTGGGGGTGCGTCTTGTGTATTTGTTCGTTAAGCTCGTCTATAATGTTGCTTTCAAACTCTAGGTCATAGTCTTCGTTTTCCTCCTCAGTTATACTGAAGAGTTTTCCCAATAACTTCGGAATATCTCTTCAATTCTTCCTTTTTCCGTTTCGATGTTTCCATCTTCTTTTTGTAACTCGATCTTCTTCCCAGTTAAGCGTTTGAGATTTCTGATCTTTTCCAAAAATCTTTGGGAGTTGCTTCGTGATCGAGGCTATCGATCGCATCATCCCATCCTCTCCATTATTGTTCGAGGATCAACTGGTTGAGTTCTTTGATTTCTTTAGTTCGTTGCATTGAGTGAACTGATGCATTACTGATGTTGATTTCATACAATAATTTCAGCTCACGGTATAAATCATTCATGTATTCGTTCCATCTGTAGGTAGAGATGGTCCTATACTCGGATTTAGGGATACAAGCCCTATTTGTATTGATGAGATGGTTATTGAGGTCGTCGGGTGTCTCGTCAATCTCCTCGAGAATTGCCTCGTCCAGGTTGGGCGGATCGTAGGCCTCGATAATACGTGCGTACCGTGTCCAGTCTGCTCTTCTGTAGTTCTTTCTGACTACAGCTGGAACTTGTATAGGGTTCTTGTTGATAGTGAGTAGGATCCCTATATGGTCACTACATGGTACCTGGACTGGTTCCATGTAGTAATTGAACGGTAGCTGACGATTCGCCAGACAGATGTCTGGTTTTGTGGCACTTCTTCCTCTGACAAAGGTGGGGAAGTCGAAGCCTATTCGCTGGGCAATATTTCTGTCCAGCAATAGGTCTAGACTTCTTATACGTTGAAGGTCCTGTAACTGGATTCTTGGCATCTAGCGTTCAGATCCTCTATTAATATAGTGGGGGCTCTTCTGTCAAATAGGCCAATGAGAGTGTGAATTGGTAACACGTCTCTCCTTGGCGGTTGATATCCAGTAGCAATGACCAACTTTCCTTTGTCGAGTAGGACCTCAATCGCGAGGTAGGATTCTTCTTGATTTCTTATTTGCTTGTATTTAATCCCTTTATTTATTTTAATAGCGGCACCGTTGAACCGCTCCTGCGAATAATTCATGATCAACACATCTTTGTATCCATTTTTACCTTTCTGCACTACGCGCGTCGATCCCGTGTTGCGAAATTAAAATGATGTCTGCATCAATTTCTCTGAATACATTTCCGTAAAGTTTTTTTCGTCGTCCAGCCGTTATATTAATTTTCAGTATTTTCAGTGCGTTCCATAACATGGTGAATTGTTTTTACTTATGCTTCTTCTTATTCTTTTAGGGGGCTGGCTGGGGAGTTTTACTGTGCCCATGGTTTTTCTTCTTCGGAGGGGGACTTGGGGTTTTGGACATGCTATTCGTAGCTCGTAAACGGGTGCAGGGGCCCCTCGTCGTTGTCAGAAGAGAAGGATCCTTCCTCATTTTCAGCCTTTTCACCTTTTTATTCATCGTCCTCTTCGGATTCCTCCGATGAGAGAGCTTCGACGATTTCCTTCAGTCCAGATTTGACATTGTTGTTTCTTATGACTGATTTCTTGAATACCTTGGAGCATTCAGGGTCTGCAGGCATGATTACTGACGGAAGATTGTTGGCTTTTAAGAGTGCATTGAATACCTGGTTGTAACAGCAGGCTTCACTGCATTAGCCACATTTGCGTGGGTAATGCAGATCAGTATCTTTGAACTTAGATCTCCTGTGCTATTCATCTGTGCAGCTGCAGGTGCATTATTTATTTCCCCATTCTTCTTGGCGGCGTTCGCGTAGGTCATCTCCTTAGCTTTCTTCTCTTCTTCCTCCTTCCTTTTGATGATGTCTCGGCGCTTTGGGCAGTTCAGGGCCATGGCCCTGTGTTCCCCTTTACAATTGAGAAGTTTCTTCTTAGTGCTCTCGTACTTTCGAATCGGTGTCCATCTGTGGCGCATTCACTGCACCACAGTTTGTTCTTGTCCGGGCATGTCATCCTTGTGTGATCCTCGAGTTTATAGCATACAAAACACATTTGTATGCTATTAAATTTCTCTTGTTGGATGTTCTCTCTTGGGATTCTCATATTGAAAACCAAGATCCCGTCTGTCGTCGCTTTTCTGGCCATGTCGTTGGTGAAGAACGTTATTTTGAACACGTGGGTGCTTTCACGGAATTTGATTCCATCCCGGACTTTCACCCACGGGTTGATCGTCTGAATCTCCTTTTTCAGGTCTTCGGTCGAGTTTTTACCGACCCAACTCTCCACTTTGCGGCAACTGACACTGCGGTTCGCTGCCATTTGTGGAGGGGGTCTTTGCCTCGAGTCCGATGCGTTTTAGTTTGGTAGCCCCTTATTCAGACAGGAGCCGGTGCACATCATTTGTCTCTGCACAGATTGCAATGAAACCTGGTGAAACTTCAATCAGTTTCACCAGTGACACCTTGTGTTTGAGGTAGAGGGTTTCACAAAGTTTTCTCTTTTGGGGGGACTTTTCTCCTTGTATGGTCCTGAGGGTTTCCATAGTCTTCCACGTCCTTCTACTAAGTCTTCTTGTGATGTCTTCTTTTCTGAAACTAAAGTGTAATTATGGTGTTTGGAGTGAGAAAGGAAGTTATGATGTGGTAAAGGAGGTAGCAGTCAGTGCAGGTAGGTTGGTGTATGAGTCTAAAAAAATGGTGGAAAAAAAACGCCCCCGTCCATTTTCCAGTTGGTCCCCCGCTTGTTTGCTGCTAGGGTGATGGGTGATGGATGGATGGGATGAGTCTCGAGTGGGAACCTCAGGAGGGGTAACTTATGGTGGACTTGATGCAGTAGCGGCCGAATCAACGGCCGCTAAAGTTTTGCCACCCTCTCTCGGGTACTTGCGCCATAACTGCATCCAACTACATAGAGACAGGTGTACTTCCCTCTATATTCTGGCCGGATCCCCCGGGAGACGAAGATCTCTCCTCCGTCCGGGACTCGCAGTTATACCCTAGTAGTTTCGAGATAATTTCTGACTTATGTTTCCGCTGTGGGCTAGTCCTCAAACCAGTTTTCACATAAGTCCTTAATTATGTCAGTCCAAGTGGCCGGCATAGTTAAGACGAAATCAATGAATGGCAGACATCCGAGCAGTTCGCTCGCAGGGCGATGAATGGGAAGAGTGAAGTGCTTAAACCCTCATTGAATTATGTATCCTCGCCGAAAAAAAAGTATTCCCTCTTTTTGAAAGGTGAAGCAAAATTCACCAAAAGACTTCCAGAATAGGCTCTTTTCTATGTGGGCGGTGCTCAAAGTCTGTTACTAAGCAAGTAAAAGTGCTTTATCCGTAGGTTGTCAATCCTTTTTAAGTGATGAGCTGGCGCCACCCTCTACCAATACTGGACTTTACATTCTCCAGCCATGGTTGATGATTTTTGGTGTTCTAAAGATCTAAAAACAAAGTGACGGATCCATCAAAAGGAGGGTCGCCCGCTCACTTATGTTAGGGTTGGGTTAAGTTAGATTACCTACCATCTGGTGGCTTAGGTTAGAGTCTGTTCGTTGCCCTTGGCTATATTTTTAATTATATTCTATCTTACATTTCTTTAGGTTAGCTTGTTTATTATATTATTTTAAGTTACTTTAGCTAGTTTATTTAGGTTAGTTTAGTTTTATTTTTTTCCATTTAGGTTAGGGGAGCTGGTTTCACTAGATTAGGTTAGATGAGATTAGTTTACCTCTTTTAAGTTACGTTAGGATTGGTTGGTTGGTTTCATTAGGTTAAGATCATCGTCATTTCAGGTATTTGTCGGTCTTGAACAATTTGAATTCTTAGGATTTGTGTCATCATGATAGGTTTGGGGTCCGTAAGGTACCATGGCTTATTGATGGATAGCTAGGGTTGTCAGCTAAAGTAGACGACAACTTTCTGTTTTCAAATCCAGCGCGCTAACCTTACCGGTATGTGTGTGTTACTTCATGTCTAGTGAGACTTGGTTAGATTACCATAAGTCTGGTCAGTTAACTTAAGTTACGTTAGATTACTTTACGGAAATCATGTTAAATTAGATTATATCTCGTTAGATTAGGTCAGATCAGTTGATTATATGTAAGTTGGGTTAGGTTAGCTAACACTTCTTTAGATTCGATTAGATCAGAGGTTCTTAAAGTAGTGCCTCAATACCCCAAGGGAGGATCGAAACCGGTTCTTGGGGCTATCCAAAAAGACATCCTGGAAATTATTAAATTAATAATTTCGTGCACTGAATGAACACAAATAGTGTATGTACAATAATGTAATGTGTACAGCTTTATTCATTTATTTACTGAAAAGAAAATCCATAGAATTCAGCTGTTTGTTCATAGCTGTCTTTTTTTCTTTTTTTACAGAAAATTAAAAGTTGGGAGTAGGGGGAGAAGGGGTATCAAGTTGACTAGGAGTTGAACTTTGGAGTATCAAGTTAACTTGGGGTTGAACTCTGGGGTATCGGAGATGAGGCTTTAAGGACCACTGGATCAGATTATGTTACACCCTAATTACATCATCCAGATTGCGTCCAAATGTAACCGAATCCAAAACTTTCTAAGGAAACGTTAGTTTTTAAATAGTTTTTAAGTCAGAGGTCCTGAGGATGGGGGGGTTATAACAAGATAACAGTTAACATTAACACTAAATGCCCAATGGAGTCATTTTTGAGGCCTCTTGAGTGTCCACATGGATCCAAGCTCTTAGCTAAGGCGCTTTGAAGGGAATACTTTCTTGACTTTTAATCATTTTTAGTGATTAATATTACTATAAAATAGGCCTTTGACTCAAACAATTCTAAAGGCTATTTTCTTCGAATTTACGTGGAATTCCCAAGAAAGTCATTTTTATCACTAACTCTATAATTTAAGGAGGGTATTTTTTGAGTATTTGAATAATAATTTCATCTTAGTTTGGTTAGGGCTTATGTCTTTATCAAAGTTATTTCTAATATTCCTTTATAATATCAAAAAACAAAATGGTGAAGTTCAGAAATAAATATAAGTATCGAAGTTTTGTGAATTTTTTAAAACCCAAAGAATTACAAATGGTGAAGTTCAGAAAATTTATTTTTATATAACTTCTATAACTATATTTTAGCAACGTGATATTTTGAAAGGGGGGAAATTTAGTTTAGAGTTCCTTTTTAAAATTATTTTAATTGGCGAAGTTCAGAAAATTTAGAAAAATTTAACCATGACTCCTTTTTTTCAGATTTGAAATTTTAATCTTAGTAGCGAAGCGCAAGCTGGCGAAGCCATTGCCTGGTTTCATATATAATAGAACTGTAAAACATTGCCTCGTATCGTCAAAGCAACTTATTTTCAACATCATCTTGCTTTTAAGCCTAAGTCTTTAGAGTCAGTGAGTCACATTGTCTCCTCCCACTCTCCTTCTACCTTCTTCCTTCACACGACCGCCTCCCTCCGAACGCCCGCTAGAACGGATTGGTGAGTCGTAGATCGTAGGGTGTAGTGCATTGTGTCACCGGAATGTCTCTATGCGTGAAACAGGTCTATAGAATAGATGATCATTCTATGCGATTTTGCCGCCCCAAAAAGAATTGGGCCACAAGAAATTCTTTCATTTATTAATGACATCCCAAGGACGTATCTGAATAAGCAGATGGAAGTGGCCTTGAATCATATTCTCTTGTTCCTGCTGTAATCAAGTTTTGCTGAAAGTGAAGAAGATGAGCTAGACTGCTAGAGGAACACACAGTAACAATGATTACTGTTCAATTGAAATGAAGAAGTATATGTAAATATTTTATAAAGATATTGTAATAAATAATACCTGAACATAAAATTAACATATCGTTTAGAATCATATTGATATAATTATTACAAAGAAATAAAATAATATTAGAATAAATTTACTGTTATATATATATTTCCAATTGGTACCAATCGAAGACAGGACGCTTAACTTCCAAGGCACCCTAAAAGGCGACGATGTGAAGAAAAACGTTTAGAAGACGAAGGAACGAATATGAACTTGCTTGTTTGTCCTGGTGAAACAGAATGGAGTCGAATTTCACCAAATATAGTAGTCATCAAGTAGGTGTGCAGATGAAAACATTCAAAGGAAAAGCTCTGGTTCTACAAGTGATGCGAATGGAATCGTAATTGTTGGTAGTCCCGTAAGTGCGTGGCGATTGTTTAGTGACCAATTTATAGTTCAGGACATTAGGAAATGTACAACCGCCGAAGCTCAAAAGCCGACTGGAAATCAGGAGTTTAGTCTCAATGGTGAGGAGATAGAAGCATTTATTGCTCTTATGTACGTACGAGGTGTAGCATGAGCAAATGATAGGCCTTTGCACGCTCTTTGCAGCGAAAATTGGAGGTGGGGGTATCGTTAAGTAAACAAACTGTCTAGGAATCAATTCTGCGAAATAATTTGATTATTTCGATTTGATCATAAATCAACTCGATCCTTGGCGCTACAGACTGACAAATTTGTTTATTTCTCATTGGTTTGGAATAGATTTATTGCATCTTTCATTACTGGAGCTTTCCTGCCTCAGCCTAAATTCTTCTGGATTATTCTGCTTTGTGAGTAATCTAGGTTTTTATTACTTTGTATTTTTTCTTTTGCCCCGTGTTTTTCTTCGTATTATTTTCTTCCGTGCTCTTTTTACTTCTTTATCCCTATTATTGATTCCTCTCCGTTCTTATCTACCTTTTCTTTTCCTCGCTCTTGCTGCCTCAGCCTTAGATTCTTCTGGATTATTCTGCTGCTAACCCACGCGGTCACTTGTTTCATCCTCCCCTCCCCTAATTTTTCGCGCTGTTTTATAGTTGCCTTGACACGTGCTTTGTAGTAGATGTGTTTATTGAATTTGTTGCTTTTCTGTGACCCTTTTTTCACATCATATTTCTCCCTGCTCATTTTTATTTTCGCTGTTGCTTCCCTAATTTTATTTTGTTATTGTATCCACATCAAATTTTTATCCATTTTATCCTACTTATATTTCTCCTCCCTCAATGATGGACAAAGCTACACTTCTTTGCCTTAATAGAGGGTTTAAGGTATCTCCCTCAGTTGGCTCTAGAATTAAAGCACTAGGAATCACTCGAAATCGATCTCCTCCTATAAAAAGAGGATTTCGTTTATCGTCGGTCTTAAAAAAGTTATTTTTCATTGAATCGCCTACCCCTCCCCCCGTATCCCTCACTCCCCCCTTCAACCTCTCCACTCTCAGTTTATAATGCGTCTCTAATCAATGTTAGAAGCGTCGCTAATAAAGTGGAGTTCATTCACGATCTCCTGACTAATTCGCGTATCTCCCTCCTTGGTCTCAGTGAAACATGGCTTGATCAGAGTGAGAGCTGCTTGTCGCTAGTGACCCCTGATGGATACGTCTACTCCCATAACCCCCGGAACAAACATGGTGGGGGGGTTGCTCTCATTCATAGTGCCTCTCTCTCTCTCTCTCTCTGAATACCCTTCCATCACCCCCTCTTCTTTCTTTTGAGGCCCTTATCTCTGTCTCTAATTATGTTCCCCCTCTAACAACTACTGTGCTCTACCCCCCCCCCCAGCAAATCCCTTGATTTTCTTCTTGACGAATTTAGTAACTTTCTCGCTAGTCTCTCCTCATCGGGTCATCTTGTCATCATGGGAGACTTCAACCTCCAGTCACTAACCCTAATCTACCCGCCTTCCTTGAGATCCTTGACCTCTTCTCCCTTACTCAACACGTTTCTTCACCAACACACTGCCATGGTAACATTTTAGACCTTGTAATTCCGACTGTCAAATTTCCAACTTGACCACTACTATCCTGTCTAATGCTATTTCTGGCCATTACCTTATTAACTTCAACGTCTTAACCCCCACTTCTTTGCCCTCCCAGCCTCCTCTTATCCCAAAACCTTATCGACGGCTAGCCTCCATTGACATCCCATCCCTCCTTAATGATGTTGCCTCTAATTTACCCCCTCCCGACGCTCTCGCCTCTCCTGACCAAATCCTCTCATCCTTGGAGCAATACCTTCTAACTTGCCTTAATGCCCACTTCCCCATTATTACTCCTTCGTCCTTACGTGCCCATGAAAGAGCTCTTCGTAAAGCTCGCTCCCGTGGGCAAGATACAACTGCTCTTTCGCTCACTTACCGTCTTGCGACATCTCTCTACTTGGCTAAACTGAAATCTGCTCGTCAAGCCCATTCGCGTAAATTGCTAGCCGACAATAAGAATGAGCCCCATGCCGTTTTCTTCCTGCTCTCTTCTCTTACCTCATCATACCAAGTCCCCACCCCCATCAGCCCCACCATCCTCTCGAAATTCTTCACTGATAAGGTCATCAACTTTCGTGCCTCCCTCCCGCGACTGCCTGACCTGGCCTTTCACATTCTCCCTGATCTTCCCCCCGCCCCCCTGGCCGCTTCTGAGCTGTCTGCCTTACTCTCGCGCTCTAAAAAATCTTGCTCCCCTCGTGATTTGTTCCCCCCTAAGCTATTAATCAAAATATTGCCTGTCATACTCCCTATGCTCCTCCACCTGTTCAATACCTCCCTTGATACTGGTGTTTTCCCTTCTTCATTCAAATGTGCCCAAATCCGTCCGATCCTTAAAAGACCGAAGCTTAACCATTCTGACCCAGCTAGCTATCGCCCGATCTCGCAACTTCCCTTTCTCTCTAAGGTCCTTGAGAGAGTAGTTGTTTCGCGCATTAATTCCCACATTGTTGCCTGTAATATTAATGAGACTTACCAATCAGGTTTTAAAGCTGGGCACTCTACCGAAACTGCTCTACTCAATGTTACTGATTGCTTACGTAGAGCTGCTGACCGGGGTTGTGCCTCCATCCTCATTCTACTTGACCTCTCTTCTGCCTTTGATACTATTGACCATTCCGTCCTGCTTGATCGCCTCCACTCTTTCCTTGGCATCTCTGGCGCTGCTCTCGACTGGTTCTGCTCTTACCTTTCGTCTCGCAGCCAATCTGTAGTGATTAACGATGTCTCCTCTGACCCCACTCCCATTCGCTTTGGAGTCCTTCAAGGCTCTGTCCTCGGCCCACTCCTCTTTCGTATCTACTTATTCCCACTTCCCTTCCTCCTACGTAATCTCGGTCTATCCTTCCACCTTTATGCTGATGACACTCAAATCTTTATTTCCTCTTTCCCCTCGACCATTGCCCACTCAATCTGTAACGACCTATCTGCCTATTCTTCTATCTCGGACTGGCTATTGGCTAACTTCCTCAAATTTAACCATTCCCAAGTTGAAGTTCTTCTGGTTGGTACCCCCGCTCTAGTATACAAAGTTAAATCCCTCTTTCCCTCCCTCCCTCTGGGTGGAAACTCTGTTGCTTTCTCTAACTCTGTTAGAAATCTGGGCGTTGTGTTCGATGAGCATCTCTCCTTCAAGCTCCACATCCACAATATTAGTAAATCTTCCCTTTGTTTCCTCAGTAACTTCTCCCGCATTCGCTCTCACTTCGATCGCCAAAGTCTTGAGACTGATGTCCACACCTTCATTACCTCCCGCCTTGATTACTCTAACTCTCTTCTTGTAAATCTATCATCTTCCTCTCTACGTCTACTTCAGCTAGTCCAGAACTACGCTGCCCGAATAATCCTCCGTCGCTCTCGCTTCTCCCCTTCTAAGCCCTTGCTTCCGGAACTGCACTGGTTACCTGTCAGATATCATTCTCATTTTAAGATTCTTCTCTTCACTTTCAAGATCCTTCACCAAAAGGTCCCAACCTACCTTTCCTCTGTTTTTTCTCAACGTCTCGCCCCCCGGGCCCTTCGGTCATCTTATGCTCCTCTCCTGAATACTCCTCGCTCGTCCCTCTGCTCAATAGGCGACCGCTCCTTGTCAGTCTGTGCCCCCAAGCTTTGGAATGTTCTTCCAGCCGTAATTAGATCTGCTGCCTCACTTACCACTTTCAAGCGACTCCTGAAAACGCATCTGTTCAGGATTGCTTACTCACTCACCTGATCTTAGCCCTCAGCCGAACGTGCGCTCTGTGAAGGCCTAGGCCTTGAAGAGCGCATTATAAGAATTTTATTATTATTATTATTATTATTATTATTATTATTATTCATTACTGTTGATCAACAACCTTTTCGGACTGAGTCTAGATGTCATTTCACTACTTATTGCCTCAAAATCTGATAAATTTGGCGAAAAGTACTGGTTAGCTGTTGACAAAGAGAGCAAATCAGGTGAATAGCTTTCCATATATCGGTAAAGATAAGTCAAGGCCCGCAGTTGAACGAATTTCTGATCATGTCGTTATGCGACTGATGGAACCTTATCTGGATAAAGAAAGAAATATAACACCATATAACTCTTTTACGTTTCTGAAGATAGAAGGAAGAACGAATAAAATTAGGAGGGAAATACCTGTTGCAGTAAGGATCACGAAGGAAGAGCTTTACTAAAATTTACGAGTCTGATCAAGGTAAGTCTAAAAACATGTCATTCTTAGAACTCTCCACCCAAATTTTCTCATAAATGATAATGCAAAGAAAACACCAGAAACAGTCAAATATTATATTGAAACTAAATGTGAAGTCGATAACGTTGTCCACATGGCGAGAAAGTATGCTGCAAGAACATGTACAGGGAGGTGGCTTGTTCATTCTTTCCGAAATACTTTGGATCAAGCTGCTTAAATGCGTGGATTATTTACAAGGAAATCACTAAGGAGGAAATTTCCAGACAAGCATTCATTCAAAGATTAGCAGAGGAGTTAACTGAGCCATACATGCAGTCAAGGAAGCCTGATAAATCAGAAACACAGCTGAAAGATGAAGACCATGACACAGCAACGCTCAAAAGGTAGTGACAGGTTAAGCCTGTAAGAAAAAACTGACCTGTAGGTACCTGCATGCACTGCAAAGTCATTGTGTGGAACTTGTACATCTTAGATTCAGCGTGTTTGCACAAGATGTGAAGATGGAGTGTAATTTTGCTTGTTTACTTGAAATACAATTAAAAAAAAATAATTAAATAATCTCAGCAATAATCATCAATAAATGTCATTTTTTTCCCCTTTTTTCACTCACTGGAGCGGGCGTGGATCCAGTGGGGAGGTTAGGCGGCTGAAGCCCCCCCTTACCTAAATTTATGACCCGTTTATGTTTATATTTTTTTTTAAGCCATATTTGTCTTTAGCTATTCAGAAAGAGCTATGTAATGATATAGAATATATCTCAAAACAGTTTTTAAACCTATGCGATCGAATGTATCTTATATGATATATCTGCAAAATATACAGGGTGCGTAAGGTATTTGAGGACAGATTTATACTTACATAAAAATGACTCTTAGAAACAGATAATAATATCTTATCTTTTTTGCTTAAAAAGTTGTGAGGATAAGAATAAACAATGTTTTGTAATCTTTTCAACAAAGTCTCCTTCAGCTTCGATAACGGCTTCTATGCGATGTCTGAATGGCCTACATGCTAGGATCAAGTGGTTCTTGTTCATATTGTACATTATTCTGACTATGGAGGCTTTTAGGGATTCTATAGTGTTATGAGGGTGCTCATTAACTTTTTGTTCAACTACGCTACATACATAGTAATCCAATGGATTAAGATCTGGGGAGCTAGGAGGCCAGATATTAGGGGTTATGTGATCATGAACATTTTCCGCCATTCATTCCAGCGTTGCTTGAGCCTTTGTGATGGTGCCGAGTCTTGTTGAAACACATATGGTCTTACGTTGAGTGCATTGTCGATCCATAGCTTAATCATCTTTGGCCTCTAACTCCTTGCAAACTTTGTAGATGAAGGATCTAGCGAGTTTTAAAAATCGTTCTATTTCTAAATTGCTATGTTTAACCTTTATAGCCACGATAACTGCGTGCCCTTCATTTCTTGTGTAAGCATAGAATCTACCATTGATAATTCTGAAATATAGAAAATATAAAGTCAAATAATATGCTTCTATATAAAAAATAACATATAACCTCAAATACTTTACCACCCCTGTAGGTAAATCTCAATTTTTTTTATTAAATTCAGTATTATACCTTAGTTGACGTCCAAAACTACAACAATAAACAACAATTTCTAATTTTCTGATGTGTGGAAAAAAAATTCGGTTCTGAGAAAGTTAGTGTTTGTTCACTCTTTTATGAGATAATGTTATTTATTATCAATAATGTGTAAGATAACCATTATTAATAATTATCAATGCCCTTTTCTCAGACTACTTAGAGGGAGGAATTCAAATTAGCCCCTCCCTAAAAATCTGTAAATCAATGGAACATGGGGAGCAGAATGACAATTAAAGCTCTTTCTTGCAACTTGGTGATGTCGTTAGCCCAGTGAATAAAGCGAATGTAGGGAGCTAGCCGCCTACTTCTTCCACGCTGTCTAATGCTTGGACGCAGGTAGCTCTATGCACATACGTCACCACATACACATCCAATCGAGATAGATATGTGTCTTCATTCGTCCTCGTTTCGCACACGGAACACATCACTCTTCCATCCCGGAACTTTCCCGAAGAGTGTTGCATATTCACACTCCTGGGAGGTGGAACGGATGGCCCTACCTGTTGGTTGGTGGTACAACTCAGTACTAGCTATTCGTCTGCCTCCCCCCCCCCCCTCGCGCTCTCCCAAAGGACGACCCACTCTTGGTGCCAAAGATTATCATTTTGATCTTTATGTGAATTTGCTTATGTAGTGATTGCACATTGAGCACATGCAGTCCATACTGCAAGTACTTTAACCCTGTTGTACTCCTTCTACCTGTACGTTGACTTGTATTCTTTCTATCTGGGCTATGATCTGCACTCCATCTACCTGTACTCCGTCTCATTGTACCATAGAACCTGTACTCATTCTAACTACATGACCTCAGCTTTCAAACCTAGAGGGGTGAGAGGAAAGGGAAGATGTAAGGGTGAATGGACGGCAGCCATATTTTCCCGGGAAAATGTTAAATTAAAAAAATTATTAATAATTGTTTAAGATGATTTTTTTAGTTTTTAGAAATATTCTTTTTAAATACTATTGAGGGAGATCCCTGTAATAACTAACAAAATAAAAATAATTGCTTAGCAAATATCTGCCCCCAGAGAGGATCGAACTCTCGACCTTTGGTTTACAAGACCAACGCTCTGCCACTGAGCTATAAGGGCGCGTGAGCAAAGGTTGGAGTTTTAAGAAATAGTATTGTCGAAATAAGCATTTGATTATTTATTTTCAGTATAAACTGATGTTTTTTATGTAGTTTTTAACGTTTATAAGGGTCTGGAAAAACCGTATAGTCCACTGACACCCAGCTCCATAAGTTAGAACGTGCCAATATCTCAGGCATCCTTATCTAAGCGATTTTTTAAACATGCCGATAGTATCAATGTTTCGGACAAGTAGATTTCCCATGATTAATTATTCCCTTCTAAGTGTAAACATGTTTTAGCTATATTAATTTAACAACGACTTACTTGTTACTTGAATCCATTGCTACTTGTCCTATTTGGGTTATCAAACTCGAGGAATGAATCAGATTTTACAATATCAAAACCGTTTAATATCTTAAAAAATACGTGTTTCCGGGGATGGTCCATTGAGCGCCTTCATCTTGCCCTCAGATGATCTCTGCTATGTAGAAACTTAATGTAAATCCAAATGCAATCATAGGATTTGTAGTTGAAAGGAAATAAGAGGTGAAAATACTTTAAACCTTAGAATAAATAAATAGCAACGGTCCAACTTTGAAGGTTTCATCAATGAGAATTGATGCTGATGATAGACCAGCCCTAGAAAAAAGCGAACAACCCCCAAAGTATCTCTATGTACGTATCTTGAATATGGAGATAGACTGAAGGTACTAAATCTGTTAGCATTTGAAAAAGGTGTGTGAGGGAAGATATGATTGAGTTTTTTAAAATCTGTTCTGGGATGGATAAGTTGGATTTTAGCAAGTTATTTGAGTTGGAAGATAGCAATAGGACGAGGGGTCAGCACTTGAAAATGAAAAAAAAACAGAGGTTGGATGTTAAAAATATTTTGTCACCAACAGAGTGGTAGATGACTGGAATAGTTTGCCACCTGAGACAGTAGACAGTTCCAACTTAAATGTTTTCAAGCGCAGATTGGATGATAATAGGGGGGAGGGGAGAAGGGTTATTATTTATGGGGGTGGTATTTTAGACTCATTTTTCTGGATACACTTTTTTTATTATTGTATATTATGTGTGATGTGGATTTTGACGAGACCTGATGGTAAGGCTTTTTATTTTTGATGCATTCCTGTGGATGGTTCTCATCCGTGGAATTATGTTATGTTATAGTTAATAATAGATAAAATATACGTATTATTCCAAATATCATAAATCCCCACTTTATCTTTTAACGGAATAATTAAATTAGGTCATCAACTGAAGAATGCGCCCTTTACAGCCCCGAAATGAGCGATTTCTTCAGTTGAGAAAGTATGACGAACGCATTCTTTAGTTGTACACCTCGAATTTAAGTCGCAATAAAACGAGGTACTTTTTTATTTATTTTTTTTATTTAAATTATTTATTTTTTTAAATATATATTTAATTCAAATTGTATTAGACGTTTTTATTATTTTTCCAACCTAACCTAACCTAACCTAACCTTTCTTTATAAACAAAAGTGCGCTTGCTTCAGTTAAGAAAATATCAGTGCATTCTTCAGTTGAGAATATTTGAGGTGTGCTTTCTTCAGTTGATACTTTAGAGGAAATATTCTTCAGTTGATCCATTAAATTGACCAAGATAAAGGTCAACACCCCCCAAAAAATTCTCCCCCCATTGTAAACGAATCCAAATTTCAATGCAAGGGAGACGTGTAATGCCTGAATGTTAACCATACTCTTAACATTCTGCTATATTTTACAGAATGACCCAAAACGGGGTCCCAACTTTCACTGGCTTCATTTCTTAATTCGACAAATTAGGAAATAAAGCCTATCTAATTTTGGGCCGTTTTTTTGTGCCACCCTGTAGTAAACTAGAGGGAATAAATATACTATTCCTCAATAAATTAATGTAACTTACAAAGAAGATATACAAACCCATACAAGAGAAACTATAAAGCTTCATATTCGACCTAATGAAAAAATGAATGAAACTACAGCGATGGTAATAAATAATGATAAGAAATTTTGCAGCCGCTCTAGCCTCGTAAATTCAGTGAAAACAGCTGGTTGAAGAATCATAACGAAACAAAAGGTCAATAATATTTCACTTCCATTAGAAAATAAGATACATAAAAAAATCAATAGAAAATAATAAGGATTAATCATAAATTTAATATATTAAAGAATTGTTATATTAAGTGTGCCAAAAATAGATACATATATATGAATAAAATATATTTCGGCAAGTAATCCATCTTCGGTGGATAGAGTCACATTTAAAAGAAAAATAAAGAATAATATTTTAACTCGGGGAGTTTATATCTTATCAAGAAAAGTTAAATGAATAAATCTTTAAGTAATTAATGGGTTTTATGTGATTCTGTATGCTTAAATAATACAATTAACATGAAAAATATTATTAATGACTTCCTCTGTCGAAATCTCGACCTGTGTGGCAATTCGCGAACCATCTGAGCTGTACTTTTTCAAGTCTTTCTACAACGTTTGGGAGATAGAATCTCTCTCCCCCCATAGTCCAAGTGCGGCTTTACGATGGAATTAAGTGTACTTTAGAAGAAGGATCTCTTTAGACATGTAGGAAAAGAAGTAACATATTTTTAAAGATGTAGAAAGAGAAGGATCTCTTTAGACATGTAAGAAGATAGGATCTCTTTAGAGATATAGAAAGATAAGGATCTCTTGAGACACGTAGGAAGAGAAAGATCTCTTTAGAAGTGTAGGAAGAGAAGAATCTTTTATACATGTAGGAAGATAAGGATCTCTTTAGAGATTTAGGTAGAGAAGGACCTCTTTAGTAATGAAGTAAGAGGATCTCTTTATGCGTGTAGGAAGACAAGGGTCTTTTAGAGATGTAAGAAGAGAAAGATTTGTCTAGACATGTAAGAATAGAAGGATCTATTTAGACATGTAGGAAGAGAAGGATCATTTCAGACATGTAGGAAGAGAAGGATCTTTTTAGACATATAGGAAGAGAAGGATCTCTTTAGAAGTGTAGGAAGAGAAGAATCTTTTATACATGTAGGAAGATAAGGATCTCTTAGAGATTTAGGTAGAGAAGGACCTCTTTAGTAATGAAGTAAGAGGATCTCTTAAGGCTTGTAGGAATACAAGGATCATTTCAGACATGTAAGAAGAGAAGTATTTGTCTAGACATGTAGGAATAGAAGGATCTCTTTAGACATGTAGGAAGAGAAGGATCATTTCAGACATGTAGGAAGAGAAGGATCTCTTTAGAAGTGTAGGAAGAGAAGAATCTTTTAGACATGTAGGAAGATTAGGATCTCTTTATAGATTTAGGTAGAGAAGGACCTCTTTAGTAATGAAGTAAGAGGATCTCTTTAGGAGTGTAGGAAGAGAAGGATCTTTTAGAGATGTATGAAGAGAAGGATTTCTTTAGACATATAGGAATAGAAGGATCTCTTTAGGCAAGTAGGTCGAGAAGGATCATTTCAGACATGTAGGAAGAGGAGGATCTATTTAGACATGTAGGAAGAAAAGATCTCTTTAGACATGTAGGAAGAGAAGGAACTCCTTAGCAATGTAGGAATAGAAGGATCTCGTTAAGCATGTAGGAAAAGAAGGATGTCTTTATACAAGTAGGGAGAGAAGGATCTCTTTAGACATTTAGGAAGAGAAGGAACTCTTTAACTTATAGGGTGAGAAGGATCTCTTAGAGATGATGTAGGGAGAAAAAGATCTCTTTAGCCATGTAGGAATAGAAGGATCTCTTTAAACTTGCAAAAAGACAAGGATCTCTTTAGACTTGTAAGGAGAGAAGGAACTCGTTAGCCATTTAGGAAGAGAAGGATCTCTTTCAACATGTAGGAAGAGAAGGATCTCTTTAAACTTGCAAAAAGACAAGGATCTCTTTAGACTTGTAAGGAGAGAAGGAACTCGTTAGCCATTTAGGAAGAGAAGGATCTCTTTCGACATGTAGAAAGAGAAGGATCTCTTTAGATATTGTTTTGATCATCTCGAGTCATTGATGTTCAGTGCCTCGTTATTCACGATTTTTTCCCTCGAATGTAAAAAAAACAATAGCAACGAGGCTGTCTCACACGGAAGGTTTGTAATTAGATATGTGTAAAGAAAGTAGTGAATTTAGTGAGAGTGAAAATGTGGAGAAGATATATAACTTCAGATCCTCCTGCATGGATTGGGGTAGGGAGGGCGCAATGTGGGCATTTAGGCCAGGAGGGCTCACAAGTCTCCAGATGTCACATGTATCCGCTTGCTGAGGCTTAAAATAATATTGAGGGGGTAGGGAGTAGAATGAGAAGTGGGTGGGAACGATGAAGACATGTTAAAGCCCACTACCTCAACCGTAGCCAAGATGAATGGACGAAAAACTGGTCGGCGACTAGCTCTCTATATTAGCCGCCAGTCAAATGGGTGATAAGAAGTTTGGAAAGAAAGTACAACGAAACAGTAGAAAGACAATATATATATAAAGAATAGAAAAGTAGATTCCACTAGATTGAGACGGCAGGGGAACTGGGGCCAGTAGGGAGGGCAGTTTCTCTGTGTCAGGTACAAGTCTATACAGGACACGCCCTTGCGAGGCCTTCAGCACTCAATTGATTATTTATTCCTGAGACCAAATTTTCGTCTGTTGATCCCCATCTGTTATTTAAATAACCCTACCGCATTTTCTTTTATAAATTTGCACTCAGTTAAAAGCTATAACAACCTTCACCCTCATTTATATATAATTATGAACGAATTTCGGAATTATACACAAAAGTTCATTGTCTATATCACCTGCCTACATTAAAAATAGGAGTGGTCCCAATACAGATCCTTGTGGGAGTCCGCCAGATTTACCTTCCGCTTCAATTCAATCCCCGTTAATTGCCGTCCTCGGGTTTCTTCTTGTGCACCAGTGAACAAGTTTCCACGGATACAGTGAGCGTCTTAGAGCTTTATCGACAATGTGAACAAGTTGCCAGAGATACCATGAGCGTCTTCGAGCTTTATCGACAATGTAGTAAAGTTTTCACGGATACCGTGAGCGTCTTCCATCGACAATGTGGACAAGTTTCCACAGAAACCGTGAGCATCTTCAAGCTTTGTCGACGGTGTGAAACTTTATCAAAGACATTTTCAAAATCCAAGTGCATCATGTCTACTGCAAGGTTTGAGTCATATTTATGCACTATTTGTGCATTTCAAATTAGTCAATAGCTGTCGAGATGTTCGACTATTTTCCCAGTGGCGGTTGATTTGAGTAGTTTAATAATTAATTAAGGATTTTAATTGGCCGTTTGTTTGTATAACAGTGACGATCGTTCCTTTTTAAAAGGAGGGTTACATTAGCTAATGGGAATTTTTCTAGAATGACCCCATCTTCAAGTGATCTATTAGACATCGTAATCATCGGTCCTTCAAGGACATTTTTAATTATTTAAGGTGGCGAGGATACGTTACATCTGGCACAATTGCTCTGGTAGGTTTAAATTCATCTTTTGATATTTTTTAGTTTTTAAATAAAAAATATGATCACTTTCGAATTAATAAGTTTATACTATTTATTGCTCCCATATACATGTGCTGATGTGGAACTAATCCTCAAATACATACATAGGACGTATGCATTCACCAACTTGTACACATTTTTATCACAAATACATTTACATACCCCAAAAGACCCCGCCCCTTCTCGTACAGACACAGCCTACACGCAGAGAAAAAAAAGTCTATAAACTGCTTGTCATGGAATTTACAAGGACGTCCTACATACCACATAACTACATATCCTGTTCATATATATATGGCTTGTTTTATGCTAGTTGTCCGATCGTTTGAGTATGTCATTGAAGTTTCGTATCACTATAAAAAAATAATTAACTTAATTAACTAGTTATCTTTCTGCCCAACTGGTTAATATCCCTGTGTATATTTTTATGTGTGTCTGTGTTTATGTGTAAGTGTGAGTGAGAGATATGAGAGCTTAAATCTCAAGTGGAGTTCTACAAGAGTCAAATATGGTCTGCCACTGTTTATATTGGGTTGAGGAATAGGTTCTTGCGGTTTTATCAAATTTATTCATTACCATTCACAATTTTATAAAAACTTCATTTTTAATTGATAACAATATGCAATTTAATCAATAATGTATTCTCCGTTGTTATTTACGACTTCTTCCCAACGTTTAACTAGTTTTATGATGCCTCTGCAATAAAAATCTCTAGATTTTGACTCAAAGAATTCGTCTAACCAGGTTCTTAATTTCACTTCAGTATTGAACAAAACGCTGCGCAAATTGTTGGAGAGCGATCGGAACAGATGCGAATCCGATGGAGTCAAGTCTGGTGAATATGAAGGATGCGGCAGGATTTCTCAATTAATCGTCTGGATGGCGTCCTTTGTCATATTGGCAATGTGAGGATGAGCATTGTCGTGTTGCAGAAGGACTCCAAAACGTCGATGAGGTCGCTTTTCACCAATAGCTTCGGCGAGTCGATACATTTGTTGAATGTAGAGTTTTGCATTGACAATCTGGTTGTTCGCAAGGAGCTCATAAAGAATGATGCCTTCACAATCCCACCAAACACACAGCATCGTCTTTCGTGGATGAAGTCCTTGCTTTAATCGCGGAAGTGGTTTTGTATTGGGGCTAAGCCATTGTTTTCGATGGTTCATGTTGTCATAAACACACCACTTTTCGTCGCCAGTGATGATGCGGTGAAGAAATCTGTCCTTATATCCACGAGTAGCCTTGTGACGAGCAAGCAAACCTGCGGCAATCATGGAGCGTTGAAGTTTGTTGCTTTCGCTCGAAGCATGCGGAACCCATGCACCGAGTTTTTAAACTTTCCCCATCGAATGAAGACGATTCACTACAGTTTTCTGATCACACACCAATTGTACAACCAAGTCTCTAGTCGATTGACGAGGATTTTCATGAAGAAGGTCGTTCAATCGAACTTCATCCAACTTAATGGGGTGACCAGAACGTTCTTCGTCATTAAGATTGAAATTACCGTTTTTGAAACGTGAAAACCACCATTGAGTTGTTCTTTCTGATAAAGCATTTTCTCCGTACACAGCACAAATATCGCGACGAGCTTTGGCTGCGTTTGGATTGTTCTCGTCTCGATTGAAAATGAATAACAACAAGTGTCGAAAATGCGCCTTTCTTTCAACTTGACATTCCATTTTGAGGGTACATAACAAAAATTAAATTAACACAACTTTTAAATAAACCGCAATGACTTATTACTCAACTTCAAGACGTAGCCTAAGCAAAAGCCTAATAGTCTAGGCTGTTAAGAGACGTAGCCTAACCTTTGAAAATTTTGCTCTCATTATTTATTATTGTTTCTTAATATTTGCACAAATCACATCAACAAAACTTAAATCAACACAACATTAAAAAAACGCAAGAACTTATTCCTCAACCTAATACAATATGTACGCTCTTTATGGTGGCGAATATGTACTTTTAATTACATGTAGATTTTTTCTTGACGGCTTTGCATACTTCTTATTGCCTCCAACATTCTTTTAATTCAACTTTTCTCCTTTCTTCTTACACTTTTTATTCCTGCATCTATGTACCCTCCATAGACGCCTCCATAGACCCATTTTAGGATAGGAGAAGGTATTAAACCGTTTAAAATAATTATATTAACTGGACCCGAAGGATACAAATTGTTGCCATGGTAATGGCGAAGGAATGACGTGAGTATGACGTAGATATGGTGACAGTGAAACACTCAAATAACTACGATAGTGGTTCGATGTTAAGCAGATGTATCTCTAGCAACCAACGAGGGAATATGTGTCGATATTCCCCAACTAGTTTGGGGGATAACCTATATATTTAAAGGTATTCAGGAAGATATATGTACATGCAAATATATACATATATACACGGAATATAAAAACAATAGCAAAATGGAAATTTCGATAAGACCCCGTATTATTAAAGGTCAATGAAGTGCGAAAAATGATGAGTTTCTTGGTAATTTAGAGAATATAAAGGAAGCAAAGGAACAATAAGGAATTTTAGTTTAGTTGATGTGCACCCACCACAATTTGTAAGGAAGTGACTAATGTTATAGTTAATATAATTGTTTTGGAGGTTGGTGTAATTTTTTTTATGTTTATGTAGGGGATATCTGAAGAACAAACATTTTAACATCAATGCATAAATGAATTCTCATTTCATCTTGAAGTTGATAAATGAATTCTCTTTTTACTCTCAAATTAATAAATGAATTCTCATTTGACCTTCGAATTAATAATTAAATTCGTTTTTAACCTTCAAGTTATTAACTGAATTCTCTTTTCACCTTTATAATAATAAATGAATTCTCATTTAACCTTAAAGTTAATAAAGGTGGAAATAGATACTTTAAATTTAAGATGTTAGAAACATTGGGTGCATTGATTTGCTTAAAAATAGGATAGACTGAATTAATTTTCAATATTTAAACAGTGGGGAATATACCAACACTAAACACAAGTTGGGGAAGTGTAATGAGTAAAGAAGATATTTCTGTAAGAGAAAAACACTTTAACCTTACACTAGTAAAAGGCCGAAATTATGTCGAGGATTCTTTCCCCCAACTGTGATGAATCGAAATAGTAGTTTATTTCAATTATATTAAAAAAAACTTTAAAATGGACAACCATAAATGGTTAACACAAAATGGAATTACTCTATCCATCATCGTTACAATATTTCTTTCTGGGCTGGATTATGTTTTGTAGAGGTGGCTTAGTAAACTTCCTTCCTCTCCTTCGTTCTGCCTTTCTTTCTTCCTCTCCTACTTCCCTTCTCTCCCTCCTTCCACCCCCTCCCTGCTTCTTACATCCTCTCCTTCCTTCTTCATTCCTCTCCCTTTTTTTCTTTCCTAAACGGCCCATTTTCACGCCAAACCTAGAACATTGATACACAAATTAACAGACAAATACATTATATCTACACCCCTATACTAATAAATAAATACACACATAAGCACACTTAACACTCGATAATCCGCATTGGTACATACACACATTGGTACAGACATCGACAGATACGCTTAAAATTTATTATGGGCGGAGTCAATTTGGGGGCCATTCATTCAAGAGGAGATAACCCCTCCATAAATCGCGAGTTGGCCACGAATGCATCAAGTAGCACACCTGTCGGGAAGGGGGGGGGTTCGCTGCGAGACGGGAGCGGCGACCTGAGCACAGACTGCAGCAGGGCTCATTTGGCACAGCGCCCGCAAGAGGACAGAGGATGAGGAAATTGGAAGAGAAATGGCGGATGTGAAAAGACCTACAGAAATGTTAAAGATAGTCAACTTGGAGTCAAAACCGAATGAATTATTCTTTTCCTTCTCCTTCTCTTTCTCCTTTTCTTCCCCTTCTCTTTCTCCTTCTTCTTCTGCTCCTTCTTCTTATTCTTCTTCATCTTCTCCATTTCCCCCCTTTTCTTCTTCTCCTTATCCTCTTCTATCTCCTTTTCTTCTTCATATTTTCATTCTTCACCTTTTCTTCCTCCTTCTCCTTATCCTGTTTCATCTCTTTCCCTTTCTCCTTCTTCTTCTTCTCCTTCTCCTCCGCCTTCCTCCTCCTCCTTCTCCTGCTCCTTCTTTCTCCCTCTCATCCTCCTCCTCCTCCTCCTCCTCCTCCCCCTCCTTCTCTTCCTCCAGGGATCGGTGCTTAGATCAGTACTCTTCCTCATATACATTGATGACATAGACAATGGAATAATTAACAAGTTATCAATGTTTGCAGATGATACCAAAATTGGCGGCCGTGCAAAAACTTCCGAAGACGGTGCACTGGTTCAAGATGACATAAACAAATTGGTTGAATGGGCGAGCAAATGGCAAATGAATATAAACGTCGCAAAGTGCAGCTCCCTCCACATTGGTAAAAACAACGCGAGAACCAACTATAAACTGGGCGGAACCGACATACCAAACGTCAACGTAGAAAAAGATCTGGGTGTAAAAATTTCCAGCGACCTTAAATCAAGTAAACAATGCATGGAGGCAGTGAAAAAGGCAAACAGGATACTAGGTCTCATAGGGCGTACATTTTAAAACAAGTCTAAAAGATGTATTCTTACACTTTATAATGAATGCACTTGTGAGGCCACATTTGGAATATTGCGTGCAGTTTTGGTGACCACATCGAGAGTGCGACACAGAAAGATTAGAGAGAGTCCAGCGTCGAATGACCAATATGATTCCTCACTTGCGAACAAAGAATTACCAGGACAGTCTTAAAGCTCTCAATCTATTCCTTCTTAGACAGAGACGCATACGCGGGGACATGATAGAGTTATTTAAAATCGTTCATGGTTTTGAAAATGTAAACAAATCAAAATTTCTAATATTTATATCAATTGAATCAACGCGTGGTCACAACCTTAAGCTTGAGGGAAGTCACTTTCGGGCAGACGAAACGAAATTCTTCTTCTTCAACAGAACCATAACAATCTGGAATAATCTACCAAATGCTATGGTTAACGCAGCTAGTATAGTTTCATTTAAAGACAAATTTGATAAATGGATGATGACAAACCCCAACCTAGACTTTTTTACAGTAGATAAAAAAAGGGTGATGAAAAATAGTAACTAATAAAGTTGCAATTTACTTTAGCAAAATTTTCCTGCCCCGCCTCTTTACTTTGCCGTTTCATCGAGCTTTTTTGATCCACAATCCTTCTGGTAGCCTAGTGAGGATCAGTAGATCTGTTGCTACCAGACTTTCGATGTAATCTCGATGTCCTCCTCCTCCTCCTTCTCCTTCTCCTCTACCCCCCATCCCCCCTCGGAGGTTAGGTGGGAACTTATTCATCCCTCCTTCGTGGCTCCGGTTGTGGGGTTGGGTTTTAACAGGTATCCATCCCACCCCCCGCCCGGTTTTTCTTCCACGCATCCTCAAGGTGATTTAAGGTGACATACAGAGGTTTGTGTGCCTCCCCCTTTCCCAGGCCCCGACGCCTGGATGAGGATTTTCGGCTATATATCTCCCACCCATTCTCACTTCATCCACTTTCACCACTTTCTTTAAGATCTCTCTTTACGGCCTCGTTGCTATTGCGCTTTAAATTCGACCCATGGTTAGGATCCCGCATAAAACAGCAGTTCAACGCCGAGATAGGCAACAGACAGTGGGGATCGTGGAAAGTGAGAATGGGTAAAGTGGGGATTGGGGAAAGTGAGAATCGGGGAAAGTGAGAATCGTGGAAAGTGGGATTCAGGGAAAGTTGGAATTGGGGAGGGTGGGAATCTGGGAAAGCGGAAATCGGGGAAAGTGGGAATTGGGGAGGATGGGAATAGAGGAGTGTGGGTATAGGGAGAGTAAGAATCAAGGAAAGTGAAAATTGGGGAAAGTGGGAATAGGGCAAAGTGAGAATCGAGGAAAATGGGAATTGGGTAAATTGGGAATCGGGGAAAGTGGGGAAACGAAAGTTGAAATCGGAGAATGAATCCGTTTGGCAAACACTTTTATCGAACCCGACCGAAGAAGAGGTTCGATCCCCTTTGGATCGTCCTTTCCCCTCCGTCTCGCGCAACGCCATCCATCTCCGATGAGAAGTTGCTCTCGTCTCGAATACGACCAACAAAAGCGTAAAAGTCATAAAAAAGTCTTAAGAGTCATAGAAATAAGTCTTAGAAAACAGAAATAATTTGTAGAAATCATAGAATTAACTCTTAGAAGTCATAGAATTAAGTCTTAGAAGACTTAGAAATAAGTCTTCGAATTCATTTACTTAAAAGTGTTAGAAATAAGTCTTAAAATTCATAGAAATAAGTCTTAGAAATAGAGATCAATTTTAAAGTCAGAAATAAGTCTTTGATGTCACAAAAATAGGTCAAATAAGGATTATAATTCAGCAACCGGAATGATTTTTTTTTTCCTGTGGATATGAGTCAACTACATATATAAATGCTCACCGGTATAACAATAGAAGGATTTTGTATGGCGCTATTCGAGGCTATGGTCTTTCACAAAGCGCCTATCAACTAAGTAAAAGCTTGAAATAAAAGGTGGGTTTTGAAGCCAACAAAGAAGTGATGAACGTATCCGAGTAGGCAGCTCATTCCACGTTCTCGGGGCTCATATAGAGAAAGCACGACTAGGTGGCAGGGTCCAACCCTCCTTTTGTACTTCTTTTAACAACGGTGAGAGAAAAGACTTAAAGAATTACAGTCAATCAGTCTTTTATCTATAAAGTAATTATAAAAGACTGACCCAAATACTCTACAACAATCAGCCACGGAAACAGGCAGGATTTAAAAGTAGCTACTTACCAATTATTGAGAGAATAAAGGAATATAAAATACCCTTCCTAGCATTTTGGGACTATGAAAAAGCCTTCGATTTCTTCAATACCGCTTTATTTTTAATAGCGCTACCGAAATGCGAATTAACGAACTCTGCATTGACATACCTCCTTACATATACAATCATGCAACATCGTCATTTAGGCTACACTCGGTCAGGAATAAAATACAAATAAGGAGTGCTAAAGAGGACTACATCTCCCTAAATGTTTACAATAGTGCTTGAGGAGATTTTAAGGACATTGGAAGAGGAGAAAACGGAATCAAACTTAATTTAAGATATTTAAGTCACCTTTGCTGGTGACATAGGATTATTTGATTTAAATCCAGAAGAATTATACTCAATGGTAAGAGAACTATCACAAGTCAGTCTCAGAGTTAGACTAAAAATTATATCGTCAAAGTCGAAAACAAATTATCAATAGATGTGCAGAAGATGAATGAATAGGAATTTTATGCTAGAACAAAATAGGCTGGAGAGTGGTAGGGAATTTTATCGACATTTACAGAATTGCCTTTTCCTATAGGCTTAAACGGCAATGTTTATAATTCACTATGTAACAAAATTTCAATTTTGTGTTGTTCCTGTGTTAAAAGTGTTAGCTCCCAGATTTTTTTTAACTAAAGTAGGCCACTGAATTTCTAAATTTGCCCATTTGGAAAAAAATGCTATGGTATTATTAATTTCGAAAACAAATTTGAAAATATATAAAAGGGTGAAGGCATTAATTTTTTCAAAGTTTGGTAGAAAATTGTAAATCTTATTTTTAGAAAGGATGGGAATGTTGAAGAATAATATGTGTTTTAAGGAAAACTTCTAAAACATTATCATCATCATCATCATCATCATCATCATCATCATCATCACTAATTCTATAATTTAAGAAGGGGATTTTTTTGAGTATTTGAATAATAATTTCATCTTAGTTTGGTTATGACTTATATTTTTTTTGGCAAAATTCAGAAATAAATATAAGTATCGAAATTTTGTGACTTTTTTTTAAAACTCAAAGAATTACAAATGGTGAAGTTCAGACAATTCATAAATATTTAACCATGGCTGCTTTTTTTAGATTTTAAATTTTAATCTTAGTAACGAAGCCATTGCCTGGTAGTTTAATGAGAAATTTATAGAATTTAGTAGAATTTTAAGAAGTTTCAAGACTGTTTCATAATTTGTCAGAACACCCCTGGAAAATTCTAGAACTTTCTTGAATATTACTTCAGAAATATTTATACAAGGTTTCACATATCTGCTATAATTTGGGTTCTAGCTACCATTTTGAACAGATCAAAAGAGAAATGGTATCGAGAGACTGCAATCATTCTCCAGATGCATTCTGTTATATCTGCGACAGATCATTAAAACAAGAGCAAAAGGTTCGGTGTGACAGCAACTATGAAAATGTGTGAAGCTTATAAAGCATACTTTGGGTAGTTAGGGACCAAGACAAACCCTGAGCACATCATTTAGCTTGTGAACACCAAGAAAACATTGGAAGGTAAGAAAATTGTTTATTGTATATTGTAAAATATTAAATGTCACAAGTATTTAAGTTATTATCTTTGTTTGTAAACCAAAAGAGTAATCAAGTATATTTTACATAATTACAGGATGGTATAAAGGGAAAAGAAGAGTCGTGAAGTTTGCAATTCACAGGATTTAGCGTGAACCCACTGGGTCACCCAAGCAACTGCTACTTCTGCATGGTGAACCTTTCCAAGTGTCAAAGTGGCAAAGATGTACCTGCTATTTCCTATCCCGATCATCCTTCCTCTATTGCACCATTACCACAGAGGGCTGATCTTCCTGTACCTGCCCCTCTAAAGGCAATAAGTCACCCTCAGAATAAAGGAACATTTCAGAATGTGAATAGATAAATGAAGATGTAGACTACAGTGTCAGATCTATAGATGTTGAGAGGAATCCATATTATCCAAGCCAAAGAGATCTCAATGACCTTGTCAGAGATCTTGTCAAAGTCAAATGATGTGCAAGTGACAAGCCAAAGGAAACTTCATAAACACTTCTAAAGATTCTTTACTTATCAAGCGCGGGTGTACTACTGCAATTATGTATCTGGTCTGTTTAATGCGATTGGAATTTCCTGTAATCCAGATGAATGGAAGCTCTTCATTGACAGTTCCTCAAGAAGCATTAAAGCTATACTTGTTCATAATTGGAATAATTATCCATCCCTTTCCTTGGATCATTCAGTATATCTCAAGGAGGACTGCAATAGTTTTAAGCTTCTGCTACAAACGTGAATTGCAAAGAGTATGGCTGGGAAGTGATTGGAGAGTTAAAATGGTAGCATTTTTTATGGGTCTCTCTAGAGAGGTTTTATCAAGTTTCACTGTCATCTCTGTCTTTGAGACAATAGAGATAACACAGCACATTACCACAAGAAGCACAGGCCATAAAGGACTGAGTCCTCTGTTGGAGAGCATAATGTCCATGACCAATTGATAGATCCTCCAAAGGTGTTGTTCCCTCCATTTCATTTAAAACTGTCTCGTGAAGCAGTTTGTTAGAGCTCTTAACAAAGAGTTTGTAGCCTTCAATTACTTCAAAATTTATTTCCCAAACTCTGAGGAAAATCAGCAAAATCATCGAGTGATCAGAAATCCATGAAAAGTTTAGTAAAAAGGAAAAAGAACTCTCGAATATTTTGTTTCGCTGTGTCAGGGCTTTGGGGCCACAATTATTTGGAACTGGTTGAGAACTTAATGAAAGGCTATGGCTAAATGGGCTGCAGGATGACCTTGGAATGCATATCCTTGATGCCTATCTTGACAAGTTCAAGGAGAATATGGGAATTTAGTCGGAGGAGCAAGGAGAGAGCTTCCATCAAGATATACTGAACCTGGATACCAAGGAATATACAATGAAAACATGATGGGAGACTGCATTGTGGGCTTGTACGGGAAAGTGATTTACATTACAAATGGAAATCGAAAACTATTCACTTCTACTTTATGTTTTTCTTGTATTGTATATTCCCTTTCTCTCTCTCTCTCTCTCTCTCTCTCTCTCTCTCTCTCTCTCTCTCTATATATATATATATATATATATATATATATATATATATATATATATATATATATATATATATATATATACAAATCGAAATCGAAAACTATTCACTTCTACTTTATGTTTTTCTTGTATTGTATATTCCCTTTCTCTCTCTCTCTCTCTCTCTCTCTCTCTCTCTCTCTCTCTCTCTCTCTCTCCCTCTCTCTCTATATATATATATATATATATATATATATATATATATATATACAAATCGAAATCGAAAACTATTCACTTCTACTTTATGTTTTTCTTGTATTGTATATTCCTTCTCTCTCTCTCTCTCTCTCTCTCTCTCTCTCTCTCTCTCTCTCTCTATATATATATATATATATATATATATATATATATATATATATATATATATATATATATATATATATATATATATATATATATATATATATATATATTGTAACATCACTGATTGTCTCTTTAGGGGCCCAGAAGCAGTTCACAGTGAACTCACCCTAAACTCCTATGATAACCGACCGTTAGCTATCCCGTTTAATCCAAGCGTATCGACAATACTCCCATACTCCCCACTATGAGGTCTCTGTTGGCTTATTTTCTTTCTTTAATATTACTCTGCGTTTGGCTACACCAAGTCTTATATATATGAAATTTGAACACCGAGTTAAACACTAAGTCAGAGGTGTGAAACGAACCAAAATGATCACCGCTTTGAGTACCTTAAAAATACAACACAGTTTTAATTACCAAGAGACTCCCTTCCTCGATGGTTGCCTGAGTTCACCAAATGTCTCAAAGCCCGGTTCCGAAAATGACTCAGGAAGACCGGAGAGTTGGCGTGTCTTCGTGGGAGATTCTAGGCCAAGTGATTTTCCACCGGGAGTTTATTAAAAAAGAAACTTTGCATTATCCCCCTTCGCTTCAACCCCTCCGCCCCCCTCTCATTAACGTTGTCCAGTGACAGGTCAGCTGCTACCCTACTCACAGGGGCGGATCTGATTTTCGAATGAATCCATACGGATGAGCTTATCCAATTGCCTTCGTTCTGCTTTTCCCCGACGCCTGAGGCTGAGGCAAGGGTACTTACTCTCTGCTGGCTCTTACAGAACATGAGCCTCTTTTCATTCCAAAGGTATACGATCAACTGCTGGTTGTAGAACTTTATGGCTCCTTCACAACAATATATATATATATATATATATATATATATATATATATATATATATATATATATATATATATATATATATATATATATATATATATATATATATATATATGTATATGTATATATATGTATATATATATATATGTATATATATGTATATATATATATATATATATATATATATATATATATATATATATATATATATATATATATATATATATATATATATATATATATATCTTTGATTACCAGTGGAATGCAACATATAATATATTATTATACTTCCAATACTCTTATAGTGTATATAACCGCGATTTCTTACTTTCCATGGATACCCCACAACATGTATCACACATACTACACCCTAAAATACGTATGTACATAACAATCCAAGGATTTAAGCTACTCCATAGATCACTGTACAAGATTTTTTAGAAATAAATAAAGAAACCAACGTTGATATCTCTGTCACATTCTAAATAACATCGAAAACAGTGAAGTTAGGGTTTGGGAAAAGGTGTAAAAGCTACATAACCAGATTAAAGAGGAAGTTGAGTCGATCAGAAGGCCACGCAATTCACCTACTCCAATCCTGCTCTCCGAAGCGGAAACACAAGCATGCTCAAAACCATCCCTTTAATCTGGGATTCGAACCATGTAGTAGCAAATTTCGAGGTTTATCTGGAATCTGTTAATTCGAAACAATTTTAATCCTGTTTTTAGTTGACAGCCAAAAATTGCACGTCGAAAATAACCCTCTGGAAAAAGAAAACACTGAATTCCCCAGCGAGAGAATTTTTACTTATTGGGGAATGATAAGATATCATATCTGATCTGTTGGGGCTCGAAGGGCAGGTTACATAGAGGAGTAAGTTCCTACACACAGATGTTCATAAGTACAAGTTCGATCTCCTTGCGACGGGTGTAAATTGAAGCCAGATTTTGTATAATATCAGAAATTGGTCCACCTCAGCCTGGTGGAAACTGAATCAAAGCCTGAAAAAGCCTAATCCTAATCTGTGAAAGCCTGATAAAAGCCTAATCATAGACAGATGGGAACCTGGTTGCAAACAAATCCAAACTTTGCCCGTCAGATGAGTTTGATGGAAGCCTGATGGCAATCTCATAAAAGGTTGATGAAAGCCTGTAAAAGGCTGCAGGAGGAGGATAATATATAATTGAAGCTTAATAAAGGCCTGACTTAAGGCTAGTAAAATCCAAATGAAAGCCTGACAAAAGACTAAACATAGGCTAGGCTAATGTAACAATGATTGTAAACAAAACTCATATTTTAAACCGTCCGATTTGAAATAGAAGATGAAAGCCTGATAAAAGCATAGGAGTTATTCAAGGAAGCCTATTGAATGCCGGATAAAAAAGCCTAACGATAACCAGATAATTAACTGTTGTTGGAAGCCTGATTGTAAACAAAATATGAACTTGGCAATGTGAGATGGAAGATAAAATCCTAATGGAAGTTTGATGGAAGCCTGATTAAACCAAATAAGAATAAGGCAGCGTCTTCTGGGACAAGACTGACTACTTAGAAAATCAGAATTTGGCGCCCAAATTGAAGATGCAAATATGATAAATTTCTCCTAGAAGCCTGACAAAAAAATCAATCAGCATTTAATAATAGCCTGACGAGAGATAAAGCCAGGCTAACTGAGGCTGGAGTAAATGTATCCGTGGGAGAGAATGTTGAAGAGGATGGATCAGCTGCGATGTGGAGTTAAATCAATAATCAAGTGTTCCGATGATTAATTAGGTGCGTTGTATTGTGAGGCGGTAATCAATGAGGCTTCCCAGGTTCTCTGTGTGTCTGTCTTCTCCAGCTCCCTATATTAATATGCATGGAGAGATCACCTGTCCACTGCTCTAAATGGATTATAATGTCTGATGAAGTTCTTGTGATCCTTGTAACTATGACTGAATGGGCCTCTCAAACTATAGGTAGACATGGGAACAAGCCCTCAGAGTAGATTACAAGGCTTGATGAGTTTGTTTTAATCTTTGTAACTCTGTATTCTCCCTCTCAAGGTGCAAGTAGAGATCATATGTCGTCTACCTCTCATAGTAGACAACAAGATCTGCTAAGGTTCTTGCAAACCTTGTAACGCTTTGTGTCCAGCCCCCCTCCTCTCTCTCTCTCTCTCTCTCTCTCTCTCTCTCTCTCTCTCTCTGATTACAAACAAAAGAAAAACGCGATTGATCCTAAAATGAGGTCAAACGAATCCAAGATCATCATATCTGATCCTTCTTCTTCCTCGGACGCAATGACTTGACGCGTTTCGATAAGGATCTGCTACTAACTAACAACGCGATTGATCTTACATGTAATGAGGTGAAATTGATGCAAGATCATCATTGGATCTGATCATTCTTCTTGTCTAGACGCAAACACGACGTATTTTGATAAAGATCCAACATTATGGCGCTTGATCCTGAGTGAGATGAAATTGATAAAAGATCATCACACCTGTTCATTCTTTTCTTGTACAGACGCAAACACAACGCATTTTGATAAAGACCCATTATTAACTAAATCGCTTGATTGAGACGATCTCGGGCCATTTCCCTTAAGTTCATTTTAACCAAAAAATCACTAATATATTTTAGACTATTCAAAGATAAATATTTTTAAAATGATATTTTTTTAGTCGCGTGTAACTCTATGAGTTACTATGTCAGTCCGTAGGTCGTTGGTTGGATGGTAACCATTTTACTGTTCAGTGAGTTTTGGGGGCATAACATCGTAACTATTCGGCAGATTCTGACGAAACTTGAAACCCTTATGTTGTTTTAGATTCTCTTTCTAATGATACAATTCGCAAGGTTATCCTAAGATTAGTCTTGAAATTATTAAAAGTTTTGAAGGTCGTAAGGTCATAAGTAAGAATAATTAAGAGCATGCGACTTAGGTATTTTGACCTTGTTAATAAAAGATCCAAAAAAGTAAAAGTTATTCTTACTAAGCCAACGGTATTTTCCTTGTCAGAGAGAGATAGAGAGGGATGAAGATACACGCCACCTTGCCCTTCACTGGAGAGAGAGATAGAGAGAGAGACAACAGACACCTGGGCGACCTTTTTTGTCTGCGCTAATGGAGGTGCGAAACTATGAGACGCCGCGGTGACCTGAAATGCTGCCATAACAGGAAGCTGCGACAAGTTTGAGAGCCCAGAATTTCCGATCTGAAGTCGGAAAAGTTCGCCTCGCCGACTTAGGAACCTTGCCGCACTCGCGCTAAAATGCCGAGATTATTCTCGTCTGCCGATGCGTCTGACCTAGAACCCTCCCTTTCGGACGTAGGGGGGAAAACCTCATTCGATCTCGTTAGATATCATCCCGCGCCAGAGTTGGAAGTCAGTATCCGCCCCGCCCTCCCCCGTCCGTATCCGCCGTCTGCATTTTCCCGTTCGTACCCGCTATTTGCGTTTCGTTGGACTCTGCATAATTCTCGCAGAACCCCTCAAGCTCCCGGTATTCTCGTTAATTCACGTGAGTCTACCTCGGCCCGCTTCCTCCCTCTCCTCGAACGCAGCGCGCTTAGTCTCGATTCGTGTTACTCGAAAGAAAGATTGAAGTTCACTTCGTAATAGTCATTGTCAAGAGACTATTGTTTGAACTTTGCGCCAAGGCAAGAATTACTCCCTCGGATCAAATCTTCGAGGTAACAGCAACGTGCAACCCTCCTCTGCAAGTGCTCTCTCTATGCCCCCCCCCTCTCCCCTCTAGTGTAAAGCCTTCCTCGTCGGCTTAGTATACGCTCAAGGTCATTCGAGCGTCCCTAAGTCAATAATGCTCGTTTGTTTGTACGGTGACCGTCCTCACCAAGTCTCCTTCCCCCTCTTTTAGCCGCTGAGGCCCGTGTACATCTAATGTGTGTATAGCTCGGTTTAAAACTCCTTTTAACCTTGTAAAATGATATTAATTTGCATATTAGTAAAGTTATTTTTGCACCCGTTTTTCTGTTATCCCGGAACCTCCAAGATAGTCGACTGTGACCAACCTACTTTTAGTTATTTTGCACTCTGCTTATATAATAAATCTACTACGCACTCGTAAACGCAGAAAGGAATAACTGGACCCTATTCTACGACATTCCTATTATCGGGAACCATGATAAAAAAAAAACAGGAATAGAGACAAATATTCATAAAACACCAATAAAGAGAAAAACTTCTACTTCCGTTATGGAAGGTAAACCTCGGAAAGTACCACCTAACCTAACAACCCAAACTAGACGTTTTTGTCTCTATTTATATTTTGATCTTGGCCCCGCCCTCAATTTAACATCCCACATCTGTTTGATTTATGTCTCACTATCACTTGAGTATGTAGCAACACATGGGTCACGACATGCTCTACATAACACGAGGATATGGAATGCATCACCCTCCATCATAATTATCCATACCCACCTGTGCAAATACAAGCCACCCTAGTGATAATAATATTAATAATAATTACTTTTGTATGGCGCTATTTACATCCATAGACCTTCACAGAACACTTCTCCATCAATCAATCAAAAAGGCTTAAGAGAAGAAGTAGATCTTTAACGTCCGATTGAAGGCACAAAAGGAGCTGATCTCAGTAGGCAGCTTATTCCACAGTCTCGGGGCAAATATAGAGAAAAGACGATCACCTATGCAGGAGTGACGACTAGGAGGAACAATATGTAAGGTAGGAGGGACGAGCCAGAACGTAGCTCTAAGATAACAAGTGATGACGTAAGTTTTTATACTTTATACATATTTATTATAAAATATTGTTAATTTAAAATGTTAGAAATACTTACGATAAAAAGGTTATTAATATTTCTTTGAAAACACTCTTTTAGGGACACCATGTATACAATATACTGAAACAAGGTCAACAGACCTAAGTCGCGTGCTCTCAATTATTCTGACTTATGGCCATATGACCTTACGACTTTCCAAACTTTCAATAACTCAGTGAAAAGTAAAATGGTTACGATCCGATAGATCTACGGACCGCCATAGTAACTTATAGAGTCGCGTGCACCCGACTAAAATTAATTTTCAATTAACATGGCAGAGCTTTAAAGTGGTTTATTTTCATTTTCCATTTTCTTCGATAAAAGCGGTAACTCAGGAAAAGGTGAATTGACACCTAAATTTTTGTTTTGGTTAGAAAAGCTGTCTCATGAGTTATTCCCTCGTGCATGTGCGGAGATCGTCTTACAAGGGCTTGATGTAGAACTTAGTTCGCTGTAAATTGCAATTTTAACCACATTGTTATTGATCCGCCGGTGGAAGTGGGTGTTTTACATAGTTTAACTGATTGCTTCGGTTTGGGATTCATTATTTCAGGAGTATGGTTGCCAGTCAGATGAAATATCACAGATGTGAGTGAGGTGGTATGGTATGGTACATGCGAGTACTATCATAAATAATTATTAAGTTGACACTTAGGTGATGTATCGCGGCCCAGATTGGAACCCCGGTGTATCAGAATGACGCCCCGTTCATCTCATCTTGTGTATCGGAGCGAAGGTTAAATGGCGATAAATGTGCATGGCAGCAGAAGTGTCTTTAACACTGGGAGGGGCATTGTATAAAGTGATCGCCTTGACTATGTGGAAAGTAGTCGGCTTGACTGGGAATATGGGTTTTCTGCTCTCATGGGAGCCTGTTTGCACATACGCGTCTGACTTGCCTCCATGTGGTTGGTATAATCATTCTCAAGGGTCTGTACATCATGTGTCGATCCATGTGTCACTCACTACAAATGTATAGCTGTATTAAAGCAGACTAGCTTCAGTATGAAGAGTTTTATACGATTTCAGTTGTAAATGAGTACAACTTTCCGTTAATAATGGAATGATCTAATGTAGCCCTCTTTGAAGCTTTCAATCCCCTCAATGTTTGATTTGGGGCAGGAGTTCAATAAAGCTTAACAATGAGCCTCTCGAAAATGGAATAATCTACCGACTCTGGGATTCGATTCAATGCCATTAGCGTGAGAAGCTCGGCTGTTGCGGCTGTGCGACGATAAACTAAGAGGAAACATGGCCTGAACGTAATAAACTCAGAGGTTTGTAGTAGTAGTGGAATATATGGAACTTTTGTCAATTAAGTTAAACCAAAAGGCTACAAGAGCTCTATTGGTTGCATTGCCTGAAATGCACGGCATTCGGTAAGTTGTTAGATGGGTTTGTACCCAAATACATCATGAATTGTAATGGTGACCAAGCTTTAAATGCACTGCACTCGAATGCTATGAAGTGGGATTGCAAAAAAATGCCACAGGAGTTGTAATGGTGGCATTACTTGAAACGCACGGCACTCACAACGTTGTTTATAGGGATTGCAACAAAAAGCAATAGTAGTTGTAATGGTGGCATTGCCTCAAAAGCACGACATTCGGAAAATTGTCGATTGATTCAGCACAAAAAAGGTAACAGGAGTTTTATTGGTTGCAATTCCTGAAACGGACAGCATTCAGGAAGGTTTCAAGTGGGATTGCAACAAAATACAACATAAATTGCAATGCTGGCATTGTCTGAAACGCACGACACTCGGAAAGTTGTCAAGTGGGATTGCACCAAAAGGCAACAAGAATTGTATTAGTGGCAATGCCTGAAACGCACGCCACTCGGACAATTATCAATATGCCTGACCCATATTTAAATGCAGTCTATGTTGTAGCGGCATCTACCGAAGGCATGACCTGAAATCGTAAATAACCAATCTATGGAGAGAGAAATGAATTGAAAAATTTAAATGGATTGACACCTAAAGATTTATTGTGCTTTGATTCTCGCGATAATATTTTAATTTCATTTTATGCGAGGCGATTCCAAACCGGGTTTAAAAATGAATTTAAAAAAAAATGACTTTCACAAAATTGGATTTTAATAATTATCAAGATTAAGGCCCTTTGCCGACGATAGTCAAATGGGATGAAATGGATATTCTGCGTAATCTGGTCTATTTTTTAGGATTTGCTCAATGGGCTTGTCTTGGTGCGTTTGTGGAAATGATTTGTTTGTTGTTTATTAGTTACGTTTGTGGTGTTTGGTGAATGTTATGGTTTATGATCCTTACGTTGATTGGTATTTCCGTGTTTTTACTAGTGGTTGTTTTTTATTTTTTTATTATTTCACTGACGGGTTTCAATGTTTTGCATAGGTCTAAATAGGTCTATTTCTTTGTAAATCGATCAATCATTCTGTGTAGTTATCTTTTAAGTACGTCAGGTTATCTACCTTCTATTTGCTCATCTATATATCTTTAATTCCTTTTTGTTTATCTATCTCTCCTGTTAGTCACCCAGCACATATAATCGTATTTTTGTCGATATTTGTGTTTATCTATCTATGCTTGTATGTCTGTATATCTCTCTGTCTATCTATCTGTCTATTTGTTTGTTTCGTGTATGTATGTCTGCATCTCCTATTAGACACATATCGCATATCTTTTTTGTGACCTCTGTGTTCTATCTGTCTATGTATCTGTCTGGTTACATGTTTGTGTAAGTCTGTGTGTATTTGTCTCTTTTATTAGACAGCTATCGCATATATTTTTGTCGGTCTTTATATTAGATCTGTGTCTTGCCTAGCACTGTCTTTATCTATCTATCTGGTATCTCTCTTTCCTTTTGTTTGTCTGTCTGTCTCTATTATTAGACTTACAACGTATATTTCTGTCGGTCTTTGCCTTTTATCTATCTGTCTCTAACTCTATCTTTCTCTCTCCCCCTTCCCTTCACCAAGAGTTCATGGTTACTGATGGAATGGCTGATGGGCGTCGACTCAAACGTTGCAGTGGTTTTGAGCTCCTCCCACGCCCAGCCAATGATGGAGGCGATTTATAAGCGCGATATTCTGCTGCTCTTGCCTCCTCGAAGGGGAAGGAATAGAAGCGCCAATACGGATATTTTTTAGCATCGTCTCGCGAGTAGGATTTGTTAACCTTATTTGCATTCTCGAGTACTCATTATTACCCTTGTGTTGTGGTGAGTACTGATCATTGTTATATCTTCTCGTGAGTAGTCATAGTTGTTACCATTGTGTTGTGGTGAATAGTTATCATTTATTCCCCTTTATTTCCCCGCCAGTTCGGAACATTGTCATCTTTCTCAGGAGTACTGATCCTTGTTACCCTTGTGTTTTCACGAGTACTCATCATTGTTATCCTTTTGTCTTCGCGAGTACTCATAATTTTTATCTTGGTATCGGCAGATTTTATCATTCTTCATCCTTGCGTTGTCGCGAGCATTTATCACTACTTTGCGTGAATAAATGGTCATTGTTTTCTTTATCTCGTGAGTACTAATTATTGTTACCATTATGTTGTCGCAAGTAGTAATCATTCTGATTTTTCTGTAGCGAGTACTGACCATTTTTATCCTTGTATGGTGAGAAAGGATCATTATTAAGCTTGCCTGGTGAGTAGTGAGCATTGTTATGCTTGTTTCTAGTATGACAGTGGCCTTAAAACAAAGATATTTTTGCGGGATTGCACGTCTTTACCAACCTTACGTGTTTGTCTGTGTGGTGTCCTGTAGGTTTTGTCTGTGTGGTGTGGCCTGTAGGTCTTTGTCTATGCAGTGTGTCCTGTAGATCTTTGTCTGTGTGGTGTATCCTGTAGGTTTTTGTATGTGTGGTGTGTTCTGTAGGTCTTTGTATGCGTGGTGTGTCATGTATGTCTTTATTGTCTGTGTGGTGTGTCATGTAGGTCTTTGTCTGTGTGGTGTGCCATGTAGGTCTTTTTCTATGTGGTGTGTCCTGTAGGTATTTTTTTATGTAATGTGTCCTTTAGGTGCTTATATGTGTGGTGTTCTGTAGGTCTTTGTTTCTATGGTGTGCCCTGAAGGTCTTTGCCTATGTAGTATGTCATGTAGGTATTTGCCTATTTGGTGTGTCCTGCAGGTGTTTGTAGGTGTGGATCATCTTGTATGTCTTTGTCTGTGTGATGTGTCCTGTACGCCTTTGTATGTGTGGTGTGTCCTGTAGGTCTCTCTCTGTGGTGTGTCTTGTAATTCTTTATCTGTGTTGTATGTCATGTAAGTCTATGTCTGTGTGGTGTGTCCTGTAGGTCGCTTTCTGTGTGGTGTGTCCTGTAGCGGTTTATCTGTTTGGTGTGTCCTGTATGTATTTATCTGTGTGGTATGTCCTGTAGGTTTTTTTCTGTGTGGTGTGTCATGTACGTCTTTGTATGTGCAAGTCTGTGTGCACGAATCAATCCCGAGTACAAGGGACAAGCGGTAGTAGCCCCGCTAGTCCCGGTACGGGAACAGGTAACGTGTGCGAAGATCAGAAAGGCTGGGTTATTCAACGAGAATGTGCTGAACTGTCGAGGACAACCCACTCGTCGCAATAAGGTGCGGGCGAGCGCTTCCTCAAATGGCGGTGCGTCCCGCGAGTGTGCCCAATTCGGAGACGACAAAAGGCAGCATGAAGCCATCGCAGCATTGAGAGTTTAGTCCATGAGAACAGCCACGACTCAATGCCACACAACTTTAAGTTCTCTTGGGCCGTCTTCAATCTTTTTTTCCGGGCTGCCATGATTCCTGCCATGTAGTCGGTGCAAGGAAGTGCCAAACGCTGGTCTGGTCGACCTTTCCCCGCGCACTCTTTGGCACCCTCATTGGCGCGTTCATTCCTCGCAATTTCTACATGTTCAGGAACCCAACAGAAGATAATCTCGATATAAACCCGGCTGGCGGTCAACCGTGGCGTCACGGATACCTCTTACCAGGACGTGGGGAGATTCCAATGCCATGGGGATACTCAGGGCGCTTTGTGAATCGCTAAAGATCACAATACGGCCTCCGAACCGGGCACGACGCCTTTTCTCACGTGCTGAGTTGCTTATTGTAACCAGTTCGGTCATGAATTCAGACGCAGCGCCTGGTCGAGCCCCGCTTACTTCAAACTGCGGGAATACGGCGTGGAAGCTGACCCCCTCTTCAGAGTTGGAGCCATCCGTGTACACTGGCACAAATCCAGCAACACGAAGTGTGCTCCCAAAATGTTGAACGCAATACTCCCGGCGCCATACAAGCTTTGGGAGCAGAGGCGTGGCGACAAATAGCCAAATGTGGTACCCTCCAGGGTGGCGTCCTGGGCAAAACCAGGGTCGTCACCGGCCCGAAAGCTATATCTAGCTCTTGAAGGAGTTTCCTGGCCCTAAACCGAAAGGTCTTAGGGTATGACTGGCGTCTCTCGGCGGCATAGGCACCGTCAAGATCAGCTGCGGATGCAGTGAGAGCTGTTGGCGATTGAGGGAGGCGCCGGGCTCGCGCGTACAGGCGAGTGATGCACTGCACGCGGCGCAGAGCGAGTGGCATCTCCCTAGCATCGACCAACAGGCTCTCAATGGGGGAAGTGAGGAAAGCACGGGTCGCAAGGCGAAGGCTGGTGTGGTGGATCGAGTCCACCTTCCACAATACATGCTCTTCCGCGGATGCATAAAACTCGTAGTATCCAGGGTAGAGTTTCGAACGACAAAGGATCGATAAAAAAGCAATGTAGTAGCTCTCTCAGCGGCCCATGCGCCAAACGTCACGGAAAGAAGAATATCCATAGCGCGGGTACAAGAGACCCTAAGACTGCGAATATGAGCCTCCCAGGTGAGGCGTCGGTCAAATACAAGACCAATGAAACGGTGCAATTCAACCTCTTCCAGGTGCACCCCATTAAGAAACAAGTCTGGGTCTGGGTGGAGCCGTGGATGGCAGCAGAAGTGCAGCACCTTAGTCTTGGCCAAGGAAAACCAAAACCTGTGCGCTTTGGCATAGCGAGAGACGCGGTTCAATGCCTGTTGGAGTCGATGCTCCAGAGTTAGCATCTGGGCGGCGCCAAAAGAGATCTAAAGGTCGTCCACGTAGAGAGCAGCGAGAACATCTTCCGACAGCACCGAGGGGATGCCGTTGATGTTTAGGGCAAAGAGTGGGACACTGAGGACACTTCCCTGCGGGACACCCTCTTCCTGCTCCTTTGGGCCGGAGAGGGCTCCCCCCCCCTTACGCGGAATCGACGATCTCGCAAAAATTCAGATATATATATTGGGAGACGTCCTCTCACCCCATCGTGTAGAGAGTCTCCATGATACTGTATCGCCATGCGGTATCATAGGCCTTCTTCAGATCGAAAAACACTGTTACGTAGTGCTTTCTACGAAGGAAGGCCTCGCATACGGCATTTTCCAGTCGGAGTAGAGCTTCTGACGTGGAGTGGAACTTACGGAAGCCGCACTGTGCAGAAGACAAGTAGCCTCCGCTGCCCAGAAAAAGGATAATCTAATATTTACCAATTCCCTCATTAGCTTACGCACGCAGGAGGTTAGAAAGATTGGGCGGAAACATGCTCGGGTAGAGTGATCTCTCCCCGGTTTGCGAAAAGCGAGCACAGTAGCGATCCACCAGGAGTCTGGGAAGATACCCTTTACCTAGATCCTGTTGAACAAATCTAAGAGAAAGGCTATGCCTCCTCACCCAGATGTCGAAGAATAGCGTATGGGATATCGTCCGAACCAGGAGCGGTGTCTGCGCAGAAACGCAACTCACTCAGAGTAAACCTGTCGTTGAAAGGGTCTCCGCCTCTGGAGGTAATTGCCAGTCGGCAGCTTTCGTGACATCACCACGCCCATTGAATGACGGTGGAGCATTATCCCGGCTATATAAGGCACAGAAAGAGGTCGCAAAGAACCACTACGGACGCAGGGTCCGAGATAGCGGTCGCATTCTCCTGGAGAACGGAAGTGGGGCCCTGCGAGCACTTTTCCCATATCTTTTTGACTCGCTTTCACTCCTCTGCTAAAGGGGTCTTCCCGTTAATTGAAGGCACGTATGCCCACCAGGAAGAGCGGCGGGCGTGCTTCGAAACAAACTGGAACCTAGCCTTAGCTCGAGGAAATTCACCAACAGTGAAATCGTTCAGGCGGCGCTTATAGCGTATGTATGCATAACACTTCTGTTTGAGGGCCGTTTTGCCTTACGGGAAACGGTCACACTGAGAGAAGAAGGGGCAACCCAGGTTTTAACCGGGGCTGGGCGTGAACTCTTTATGTCGCCAACTCTACTATGGGACCAGGGGAGCGCCTTGGGTGGATATAACTCGTAGAAGGGTTCTGAATGGGTGCGGAAAGGACCGTAATCGTAGGCCTGGATGGACCAGAAGTAGAGGGTGTCTTTTTTAACATACAGGCATAAGACGTCCCAGGCAGCGCCGGGCGCGCCAGGACCAATTCCTTAGCCTCGCGAAATGAGAGACGATCCTGGACCTGTACCACCAGGATTTCCTTCTTAAGGAGATATGCACCGCATTGCTTCGAAGAAGCGGGGTGCGGCTGTCTGCAATTAAAACACTTGGACACACGATTTTGACTTATCGTGTGCGGCCTTGGAGACCCTTACACAGACTTTGGGTAACCCCGACTTTGCAATTCTACAGGAGCGATTTGTATGGCCAAAGTGGTGGCAGTAGTAGCACCTCCGCGGCAGTGGTACGAATGCCTTCACGCGGTAACGATACCAACCGGCACGAACCGACTCAGGGAGCTTGTCATAGTCAAACGGGACGAAGAGTGTAGGGGTGGATCTCGAGACCCCTCGCTGTTTTCTCATCACACGTTCGACGTAGACCGCTCCATTGTCGGCCAGCTCTAAGGTGATGTCATCTATGGAGTAGTCCATGAGTTCCTTAGCATAATCCATTCCTTTCACGAAGTTCATAGTAGAGTGCGGTATCACATTCACCGGCGTGCCATCAATTGTCCGAAGGGCACTATTATGGCTGTCTCTGAGAGATTCGATGCATTCGCCAGAAAGCTCCCGTCCGAAAAACGGGTCACCTTCGGTTCTCTACCAATCAGGCTAGGTAGAGCTCTCTGATGGATCATGTTGTCCTTGGCCAACAAGCTGCCATCAGTGGAGCGAATAACAAAGAAGCATTTGAAGCCAGCGGGCTCGAAAACGCCAGGTAACCTCTGAATGAGTGGGCCCAACCTAATGGAGGCTCCGCTCTATGCACCTGCAATTTTAGTCTTAATCGGGGACTCTCCGACCGGGGGTCTTCCTGTTAAGTGAAGACAAGTATGCCCCCTGCAAGATATCACGGATCCCATTCAGGGAACATTTCATCTCGTTTTGGGCCCACGAGCCGGCATCGGTCAGGTGAGAGAGGGGTAAACGTACAGTGACCCCCTGTAGACTTAGAACGCACGAGTGCAAGATGTTAGGTTGCACGACCCGACGAGCTTTGCCATCTCTTGCCGTAGCTCAGGAGTGAGGGTGCTTTGTCCCCTCCCCCCTCAGCCCAATCCGGGATTGTTGAGTGAGAGGAAGCTGGTCGGTGTCTACCCTGTGAAAATAGAGGCCGACCAGAGAAAGTTGATGGAGAGGTTGTAGGGAAAGTGAGGAAGCTTAAGACAGGTTGTCAGAAAGGAGGAAAAGCTAAGCTGGGGCCGGAAGGAGCGCTGAGTCCCGTCAGCACGGCGACCAAGAAATCAAATCGCTGTGTTCCTTACGCGTGTCGATGAGAGGTAGAAAGGACTAGAAGGGATGGTTTTAATGAAGTGGAGGTTATTTTGGTTGCACAGCTAGGTCCAGAAAAATGGTTGGTTAAGGATAAGAGTAATGATGTTGATAAATCCACCCATGCGTTGCCAATATTTTCGGTGTAGACCTAGAAATTCGCATAATGTTCGGGCCCGCCTGACCTTGTCACACATTGGTGAAGTAAGGGCCGCGGTGTTACCGTACAGGTTCAGTTTTACCCCTACATACTCAATTTTGTTGTTTAGGGTGAAGACTGATTTTGGAGAGTTCACCTGCAGAAAGCTTTCAAAGAATTGGTCTAAGGTGTCGAGTAGGCAGTCTGGCTTTCATACTAAAAGCACGTCATCCAATTAGGTGAAAGCCTGAACATTATGTTTGCGAGCCCATGTGTTAGTGATGCTTTCCAAGCATGATTGCATCCAGGCGAGTGAATTGCTTACACTTCGTCCCCACCTTGATTCCAAACTGATGCCTTGCCTTGAGGTGAAGATATAAATGGTAGAATAATTTTTTTTAATGTTTGGTAGCCTGAAGATACTTGGTTCAAAGTCTGGAGGTATTTCTGACATATCGTACACCGTTTGCATAGAGCCACCTGGCTTAGGGACTCCGAAAATTCTATGGGCTCGCATTACCTTAGGCGTTTCGTCGACCATTCCGCCCTTTGTCAATTTCTTGATGGCGGAAAGCATCTTATCTATCCGGTGTGTTTTGGAAGTACCGGTACTCCTTTGGTATAAAGATTTTGAGGCCTTCCCCTTGCGCACTTCTAACAATGTTGTTAGCCGCCGGCGTTTTGGAAAGGTCGCTTGGCTTGGAAATCTTGATGGGCCCGAACCACTGCGTCAACTTTGGTTGTAATGGATTAGTAACGGAGCTTATCTGGTCCTATATCCTGCATCGTTTCAGTTCCTGTTGTTGTTTTATACGCCCTGGTTTCCTTGCCCCAAAGGTCAGGGACACGTTGAAGAAATCTACTACCTGGATGTCAGAGCTGCTCTCGGTGTCTTTAGATTCCGGAGCGTTAATAGCGAATACAGTAGTTGGAAGCAAGACTCGGTTGAGGGATGACCGTTATTAGCTCGGGAGCCGTTGCCTGGTGAATTCGAGAGAGTAAGCTATCGACCTTGTGAAGAAGGCATTAATTCGAAACAGGCCTGTAAGGGCAAGCAGCTGGGATCTTGAGCCACCTAGAAGAGAGGGACAGGTCTCGTGGGGGATCGAACCGGATCGTGAGAGTGCGGAAGTTATCAACACCAATATCGATGACCTCTCTTATGCTACACTGTCTCACATATAACCACTAATGGTAGGGTATTGGCACTGTAAAGAAGGATACAGTGGATGCATGAATCC